>PVIA01001473.1:0-157319 GCA_004024845.1 Tonatia bakeri
TCTGGGGCTTTTAATTCTTTTGAGCCATCTTTTTTTATTTTTTATTTTCCTTTGGTCTGGTTGCACCTGTTATGTATGGGCGGTGGAGCCTTAGGTGCTCACCGGGGCGGGGCACCCCAGTAGCTGGGTTGTGATGTTGTACGTGGGGGCGGGGTCCAAGAGGGAACAATGGCGCCTGCTCCGCTCTCTCTAGGACTCCAGTCCCCCTGCCACCTCCCACAAGCAAACTGGGCCCTTCCGGTGCTGGCTCCCGGGTGGGTGGGCCTGTGCACTTTCTCAGACTCTGTGGGTCTCCCCAGGAACCTCCTGTGAGGCTGAGAGAGTCTCCTGGCCTCAGCCCCCACAGGTGTTTCCAGTCGGTGCTCTCAGGCTTTGTTTCCCTGAGGCGCTGGGTCCCTAGGTTGCACGGTTTGTGTCGCTGCCCGTTTTCACTTAGTTTGCGTGCGAATGTGTGGCTGCGGACAGCCAGCCACCCCGCACCCCTCACTGGGTCTGCTCGTTGCCTCCCGAGCCCGGGGTCGCCCCCGGCCCGTCAGCCACCCCTGCGCTTCTGGGGTCTGCCACCTGCCGTCTGCGCCCTGCGCGCCCGCCAGCCACCGCTCCCTCCCACCGGGACCCCTCACCCCTCTCCGCAGGCCTCCGACTCCGCCGCTCCTTACCGGTCTGGATGTACGGTAGTCAGACTTCCATTTGGTTCATTTCTCTCTGTTCTGGTTGTTTTCTGTTTCTCAGTTTTTGTTGTCCTTAGTTTTGGTTGTGCGAGGAGGCGCAGTGCGACTATGTACCTATGCCTCCATTTTGGCCGGAAGTCCTCAATTTCTTCTTGGTTAATATTAATATCCCCTCTTTTGTTTCTGATTTTGGTAAGTAGTATCCTTTCTTTTTGCTTAGTCACACTAACAAAATAATATCAGTTTTGCTGATTTTCTTGATTTTTGGCTTCATTAAGATTATTGGTTTTTTAGTTTTTTCATTGATTTCTACATAAATTGCTTTATTATTCGGCTTGCTTTGCATTTAGTTTGCTCTTCTTTTTCTAGTTTCTTAAAATAGGAGCTTAAGTTATAGACTTCAGCTCTTTCTGCATGTAAGCTGTTCATTTCTAGTGCAGTTGGTAAAAGCTGCAAATTTCCCTCTAAGCATTGCTGTGGCTGTATCCCACATATTTTGACATGTTGTGTTTTGTTTTCATTCAGTTTAAAATATTTTATAATTTCCATGTGATTTCTTTTTCTGACCCACGGGTTATTTGAAAATGTGTTAATCTCCAAATTGGGGATCAGTTAATTTTTTTCCATTGTTGATATCTAATTTAATTGTGTTGTACTCAAAGGACACAATTTGTATGATTTCAAGCACTTTAAATTTATGAGTCTTGTTTTTATGGCCTAACATATACTCTGCCGTAGAAACTGTTCTATGTATTCTGTTGTCGGGTAGAATAGTCTACAGATTGTTACTTCGAATTGGTTGATAATTTTACTTAAGAAGGTGTTTGTTGATTTTCTGTCATTATAGAACACCATTTCATAAACTGAGAGTAGGGTATTAGTTTCCAACTATTATTGTTTAGTGGTCCATTTCTCATCTTAATTCTTTTAATTTTTGCTTCATATATTTTGGTTTGGGGTTCTGTTATTTAGTGAGTGTTTATACATTGACAAGTATTATATTTTCCTGAGGAACGGGCCCTTTTACACTATAAAATGCACTTCCTTGCCTCTAGCAACATATTTTGTCTTAAAGCCTTTTTTTTTCTGATATAAACAGAGCAATTCCAGCTCTCTTAATGTTATTGTTTGCATTGACACGCTATCAGTTTCAACCTATTTGGATCAAAAGTGTGTCTCTTATACATGGCACGTAGTTTTATCCAGTCTGACAATTTCTGCTTTTATTAGTTTTTTTAAGATTTTATTTATTTTTAAAGAGAGGGAAAGATACAATTGATTGGTTGCTTCTCACACGCTGCCAACCGGGGACCTGGCCTGCAACCCAGGCATGTGCCCTGACTGGAAATTGAATCTGTGGCATTGGTTCCCAGGCCAGCGCTCAGTCCCCTGAGCCACACCAGCCAGGGCTACCTTTGATTACTTTTTAATCCATTCACACTTAATGTAGTTACTGATATTGGTTGATTTACATCTGTCATTTAGCTTTTTTGTTTTCTGTGTTTTGTGTCTCTTTTGTTCCTTTGTTCTTCCACTACTGCTTTCTTTTGTGGTAAATATTTTGTAGTGAAACCTTTTAATTCCTTTGTTATTACTTCTTTTTAAAATTGATTTTAGAGAAAGAAAAGGTGAGAGAGAGAGAAAAAGAGAAAGAGAGAAACATCAATTTGTTGTTCCACTTATTCGTGTATTCATTGGTTGATTCTTGTATGTGCCCTGATGGGAGATCAAACCTGCAACCTTGGCAAATCCAGATGATGCTCTAACCTACTTCACTCCTGGCCAGGACCATTCATCACATCTTACATATTTTGAGTGGTTGTGTGTGTGTGTGTGTGTGTGTTTGATTTAGGACTTGCACTACAGATCTTAGCTTAATACAACTTCAAATTAATACTATCTTAATTCTTGTAAAATATAGAAACATTCTAATATAGCTCTATTTCTTAGTCATATCTTTTGACAGATATATATATATATACACACACACACACATACACGTATGTATATATATTATAACATCTTGATATGTTATAAGCTCAGTAACGCAGTTTGACATGTATTATTTTGAAGTGTATTTAATCTTATGTATTTTAAACTAGTAAAGAGGAGAAAAGAGAAAAATGTATATTTATGTAGTTTATATACTTATCTTTATATTTACTTTTTTTAATGTTTCTTATATCTTCACATGGATTCTGGGTACCATCTACTACAATTTCCTTTCAGTCTGAAGGACTTTCTTTAGTATTTTTTGTAAGACAGGTCTGCTAACAATAAATTTGCTCACTCTTTGTTTATCTGGCAATGACTTTATTTTTGGAATGTCAATTTTAAAATATAATTTTAATGGGCTTAGAATTCTTTGTTAACACATATTCTTTCAGCATTTTGCCATCCCTCTGCCTACTAATTCTCATTGTCTTAAGTGAGAAGTCAGCTATTGTCGTATCATTGCTCCCCTGTATCTAATGAATTGTCCTTCTCTCATCCTTTGTAAGTCTTTGTCAGCCCTGGCCAGGTAGCTCAGTTGGTTAGAGCATCATCCCAATACACCAAGGTCACAGGTTCAATCCCCATTCAAGGAACATACAAGAATCAACCAATGAACACATAAATAAAGTAGAACAAGAAGTTGATGTTTCTCTCTCCCTCACTTTCTCTAAAATCAATAAATAAAAATAGGACTCTCCTTAAAAACAACCTTCTTTGTCATTGGTTTTTCAAGAATTTGGCTAAGATGTGTGTGGGTACAGCTCTCTTGCATTTATCCCACCTGGATATGAGTGAGTGTGTTGGATCTGTAGATTTGTTTTTAATCAAATTTGGAAACTGTTCAGTCATTATTTCTTCAAATGTATTTTCTGACCCCTTTTCTCCCTCCCTTCCTTCTAAGACTCCCAGTATGCACATATTGGTATAATTGATAGTATCCCACGCAAGGTCTCTGAATCGCTCCTTATTTTTTTCTTTCAGTTCTCTAGCTCGAGTAATTTCTATTGTCCTATTTTCAAATTTTATGATTTCTTCTTCAATCTCAAATCTTCGGTAGAACCCCTACATGATTTCTCACTTCAGTTATTTTACTTTTCTACCAAATAATTTACCTCACTTATTTTGTATAATACATCTTTATTGATATTCTCCATTTGATTGATCATTGTTATCACATTGTCCTTTAATTCCTTGCAAGTTACCTTTATTTGTTTGAATATATTTATAATAGCTTCTTGGAAGAATTTATCCACTGAGCCCCATAACTACACTCCTCAGATTAATAGATACTTTTTTTCTTGAGACTGGGTTACAATTCCCTACTTCTCCTTTTGTCTTACAGTTTTGTTGTTAAAAAGTGAACAACTTGTTAAAAGCTGGACATTTCAGGTAATACGTTGTAGCAACTCAGGATTTCTCTTTTTCCTTTCTGGGGGGATTATTATGGTTGCTACTGTTTTGTGTGTTTCTTTATTTGCTTAGTAATTTACCTGAACTAATTCTGTGGAGTCTGCCACCCCCACACTGTGTGACCACTTATGCCCTTGTGCAGACCCTTCTTATTCTTGCCTTTATTTGTTGAGCCTGGCTTTACAGGGGTTGCCCTTGTGTTAGCATAGATTAGCGGGCAGTCAATGATTGGTCAGAAGTTGTACTCAAGCATCTTGAGCCACATTTTGAGAATAGAGCTATGTATAGGCTGGGAAATGCATTTAAAGTTCGGGTGGTTTATAAGACTGCCCTGATTTTTACTTTCTATATGTGCAAAGCCTCACAATCAGCCATGATGAATATATAGCTAGAGACCTCCCCCATCTCTCCTGACTATATAGGTGGCCTGACCATGCACACAGCCTTCCGGATGACCAGAGATATCTGAGAGCTTATCAAGGTCCACTACAGCGAACTCACTCCTTGGCTCTTCCTGTTAAATTTCTTTCTCCAACCAGGATCACAACTTCAGGCTAATTGCAATGTTGGCCTTTCTTGTTTGTTTGCCACCAAGTTCATACTATTTTCAGTAACACTTAGGGATGTGATATTTATTCACACTATGTTCCAAATCAAGTCATTGCATCTAGCAGTAAAGCTTCTGGTTTTCTCGGCTTGCCACACCCTAACAGAACTTCTGCATTGACCAAAATGGGTCTTAGGGATGGCGTGAGTAGTAACAGTCCCAGACTAAAATGCCATAGATTTTCACAGTTCTAACCTAAGATTCAGTAGATTGTTTAAAAAATAAATATTTCTAAACTTGTTAAGTCTTTGGTGGACTTATTTGGAAAGTTATAAAATAATTGTTTTTCAATATTTTGTTCAGTTTTGTCATTGCTTTTTGTGGAGTGCATTTGCTCTATTCCTCACTTCTTCCATCCTGAAGCCTTGCCCTCTAGAGTAAAATTTTATGTCTTTAGAACCACAGCAAAGGGATTATTGAGGGGAAGAAATCTAGAAAATATCACTGTAATACAAAATAAAATCAAAACTTACAATTATCCTGTAGTTTGGAAAATTTGAATAGCATGAAAAAGGAATAATAATTTTAAAAAGGTTTGTCTGGGAATGAAGAAAATTGGGATCTGTCTCTGACTCTGCTGCCAGTGAGGGGCTAACTCTAGTGCACTGCTTCATCTAGCTGAGCCTCAGATTCCTCAGTGGTCAAAAACGCAGCTGGAATTCAATTGCCTATACGGGTCTTCGTAAGTGTCATGTCTGTAGGAAAACACGCCTGAGAGATGCTTAAAGGAGCATGGTAACAAAGAATAAGCAATTACGCTGCCCTGAAACCCCTAGAGACACTTTCTTGGTAAAAACTGGCTGGTGAGCATGGGCTTGGCTCAGCACACACTCAGAGAACACAAACGTGTCACTAGATCCGAGCACCCGTAGCCCTTTGGCGTGCTCCACAATCAAAGTGCACAAACAATGACCCAATTGAGAGTATAAATAATGACCAGCTAATCAAGGCCTAAGCACCACAGATCAGTAATGTAACATGGCCTTTGTCCATCTAAACGCCAAGTTTCCCATCTCTTAACCATTCTAGGCCCCAAGTTCCTTATCTGAAACATTAGTACAAAATCATTTCTTATTTTGACAGCTAAGGGGATTAAAACAGATATGGCATTTCAAATTCACAGCACAGAACCTGGCACACAAATGCTCCATAAATGGTAGTAGACAAAATTATTCTGTTTCTCCAGGGGTGGTCTTACATGTTGGCAATGGAGGTGGCTGTATATGCATGTGGTTGGGAATCCACGCCTGATCTCTCTCCCCTTTACTAGATTAATGCTAGGGTAAGTCGTGTGTGTGTGTGTGTGTGTGTATGTGTGTGTGTGTGTGTACACATATGTAAGTAAAAAGCCCCCCTTAAAACAAATATCAAAACCCATTATAGCCTCACAGCCCTATTATGTGGGATGGGATGAGATGGGAAGGAAAGTAGGAAAGATGAAAAAGAAGAAGGCACTGAACAGAAGGCCACAGAGGGGCAGTGATTTGTTTCGGGAGGTGAGCAAAACTCGGCGAGAGCAAGTGAGGGTGGAAGAGGCAGGCAGGAAGCACAGAAGATTGATTCTGCCCGAGGCCACCTTGTAGATCCCATTTCAGGATCCAAGGGCTTCTCTCTTTCACAACAACCCCAAGCATCTGTATATCTCTATGACTCACCACTCTCTCTTCTCTATCAGCAAAATATGCAGTTTCGCTCCTCCACCTTGCCTCCCAAATTGGTCCCAAGCCCAGAGATTTCCCAAAACTGTGTCTCATTTATCCCCCTTGGCAGGCGGCACTAAGGGTGCTCCCCAGGCTGACATGTTGCTGGCCAGGTTTACCCACTCTGGTGTATGCTGTTTTTTGTCTCATGGGCCTTTCCACTAAGGCTCTAAAAAACAGTCTTTCCAAGTGGATCAGTTAGGGGTCATATTGGCTCCTGTAACTGACGAAGTCCAGGGGTAGGGTGGGGGTCAGGTATGGCTCAATCAGCCTTCAGCTGAGTGTTCCTTTGATGCTCTTGCCTCTGTCTTTCCTCACCTCCAGTCTGGCAATGAGCATCAGAATAGAATCACACCTGGACTAGATAGCACACAGAAGGAGAAAGGGACTACTCCTTCCTCTGACTCTACAGGAAAACAAAAACAAAAACAAACTTCCTTTACCAGCATCACCTTGAAAACATACCCACTTCTGAGCCAATTCGTATGTTCAGAGAAATGCCATATACTGATTGGCTATAGCCTGGGTTCTTAAACTGACCGCTGGCAAACTTAGGATTTCATGTCCACATAAATACTCTCAGAGTCTTGGTAAAATGCAGATTCTGATTCAAGAGATTTGGAGTGGAGTCTAAGATTCTGCATTTCTAGCGTCCAGGATGACATGAATGGTCAGTGTTTGAGTACAAAGGAACAGTGGGTGTGCAGACTAGATGTGGAAGGGCTTGTAAGCTTGTAACACCATTGAATTCCCAGGGCCTATAATGCCACCCACTATGGAAAAGTTATCATATAGATATTTGTTGATTTTGAAGAATATCTTCCCCACAATTGGGAAATTAATGCATAGTTGGGTTATAGGTCTTTCAAATCCATTATCCTTCTTCAGGCTCAACCATCCACTTTTAACCCTTTCCAGCATTATTTAAAACACTTAACAAATCCTGAAAGCTATACAACACTTGCACTTTGAAACTAAAAAGTTACAGAAGTATCCTTTATTTAATAAAATTAATAAGAGATAAACTTATAATTGGGACAATCATACTTAGACACAGGGATCTCCTTTCCAGGTGCACAAAGGTTTGAAATTAGAAGTACTACATGCAAACTTATTGATTAGGCCTAGAAATAAACAACATGATGCTTTGCAAACTTTTAGCATGCCTTCCTGTATGAAACAAGCTTAAGAGGCATGTTAAAAAAAATTCAAATGACACAAAGTATTCAAATTCAAACTGATATACAGAAATGAATGTTGAAATAAGATACTCTTGTTAACACACTGTCCTCTGATTCATTAGAAAATTTAAAAGCACGTGATTTAGATTTAAAAGGACTTCTCACTTTTCTTCATAGAACATTTTTGGAAACATTTTTACATCTTTCTAAGTACCTCTTACTGTTTGCAGCCATCAGAAATAGCTCTGTGCTATAGAGAGGAAGCAAAGATACTTGGACAGATTCTTTCCTGAATTCCATACATTCACCCAGAATGGAAAGCTCTTGAGAGAAACCATGATCTCCAAATGAAAAACTTCGAAAGGAAGATTGTTAAACATTAAAAAAAGAAAACAAAAACAACTCAGATTTGTGATCCCTGGCATTTGCCAATTCTGATACACTAATAAAACAAATTTTCTGGAGTTTCAGAAACCAATAGCCATCCTCCCAGCAGTCAATATCAGTTTAAAGCCCTCAACTCTTCTAGGATCCCTGTCTCATTTTCCTGATGGGTAGCAGGTCTCAGAGGCTGCCAGAGGCCTAGTCAGTTCCCATGAGAAGGGCTAATCCCCAGCTCCCATTTCCTCATGCTCCTTCCCTTACCAGGGAGAAAGGTATTTATTCCTTTTGGCCTAATTTTTTGAGGTGACAATCTGCCTCAAGTAAATGCCTGCAGACTTATAACTGATATTTCTCAGCTGCCCCTTACATCCAAGCCTGTCTCCTGCCCAGCTCATGGGACAGAAGATTCTTTTCTTCTCTAGCCAGGTAGTTTATGTTTGAGGGTTTGTTTTTGTTTTTGTTTTTGTTTTTGTTTTCAGGAGAGTAGGATATGTGGGAAGAAGAAAAGAGAGAACAGAGATACCATCATCCATTCTTCCCTTCCCCACAAGCAGAAAGTGGCCTAGGCCTCCAACACAGGAAGTGTAGGGACAAGGCTCATTGCTTTCCCCAGCAATAAAAGTTACAAAAGCGCTTCTTGAACCACCTGAGACAACTTTGAAAGCATCTACAGCTGAGAGACTGGAACAAACCATGAACAACTTAGAAAAAAATCTCTGCAGCGAAATCTTTACAAAAGCCTAGAGGTTGGTGACTTCAAAGAGACATTTATCTCCGTCAAGTTCTCTGGGCAGACCAGGGGCCAGCACTGAAGATGGAGATACTCCAGGAGATTCCAGAACAGTCAGTAGCTGAGGCGGAACCCCAAATCCCTAGGTAAAGCCAAAACTATTACAACTCTTGACTCTCTGGAAGCAAATGAAATTTTCCATAGGAATGACTATAGTGTACTCTTAGGTTACTCTACCCTGCAATCACCCTTTCCTGTGCCCCCATATTCTCTTAAAGAACTTACCTACCCTCTCCTGCCTACAGCATACGCCATAATAACTGGATGCCATAATAACATAGTAACTGGATGAACCAACATGGCCACAAAGGGATCAAGGGAATAGGCCCATTGGTCCTAGAAGGCCTTCCCGTCTCCCAGCCCCTCCTGATTTCCTCCTCAGGAAGTTTTGAGAAGTGGTGCTAGTGATCAAAACTAAAACAGAAAAAGAGGGCTAGTGAATGCTGTATTAGAAAATATATTAGAATTAGGAAAATTTTCCTAGGGAGGTAATTCTCTGAACTTGTTGTTGCCTTTACTATGCTGGAGACCATTGAAGGACTCTAGATCATGGGTTTTAAGAGAGCCATTTAAACCCTTTTGAAATACTAAACAATCTAGAGAATGTTTAGGACCAAAAGTATTCAGATGAAAACTGTACGAACTTTCATGACTGCAACATGAAGACGCGGTTTTCTCATCCTTCCCGTTTCTATGCAAGTGTTAATCAATGGCGAGGCAGTGATTACTACCTGTGGACCCTGCCACCTAAGTCCTGGGACACAGTATAAATAATTGCAGTCACTTATTTGTAAGATGAGTCACAAATGAGTACATAGGAAGATCATATAGTCAATTTGTGGAAACTGACAACATTTCAAAGTTCGATAAAACCCCCGGGAAAAGTCCTGCTTTCATAATTCTAAACAGTTGCTACTTCTAAGCCAAACTAATCCTTTAGTTTTTCTGTTTGGTAACTAGCCCTTCCTCCCCCAACCCCACGACTCCTGCTCCCATTTTTTTTTTTCTTTTTAACAAACACAGAAAGGAAAAGGAAAAAGCAAAATAATAACCTTAAAATACCAAGGTTTTACTTCAAGCCAAGGCCACATTTCTAAGCAACTTTGATCAGGTAAATTACCTCTAAGTGTCTCAATTTTTCCCTCTGGAAAATTGAAATAATTTTATCACCTTTGATCTATAAATTTGTAAGGGCATTTAGAGATTGAATGAAACCTACCTGCTGGGATTTCTGTTTCCAGAAAGACGGAGTAGACATACTTTCCCCTATTCCTCCTGGTAAGTTCAACTAAAAATCCTGGATGTTACACATAAAACAAGCACGAGAAGATGTGAAAGGTGAAAAGAGGAAACAGGCTTGCTAGGAACCTATGAAGAACATAGGTGGTAAGTTCCCTGAGGTTTATTTTTGCTTCATGTATTCCAGACTTGATACTGGAGAAGTGTTACCCAGTAATCACCAACAGTCATAGTCAATAGCAACAACTACAAAAAGCCTAAAGGAAAACCTGTTCTCTCTGGCCAAAGGACAATGAAAGGGGTAGTCTAGAAATTAAAAAAAAAAACAAAACTTTTAGATAATATCCAGTCTACTCCAGCTAAACAACACAGAAAAAGAACTGCAGCCCAAACCCCACCTCTGCCAGCACAGGACAAGGGGAGAGCCTAGACATCCATCCTTAGCATTTGGAACAAAGCTTCCCAAACCCCTCTCTCCCAGGGTGTGTCTGAGGAAGCATAATGGAGAGTCAGAATTTTCACCAGTATTCAGTGGTAACAAGAACACCCCCAACCACAGTGTCACTGGAAGTCATATGGGGACCCTGACATCCCACCCTATCCAGCAGTAGCAAGGAGCCCTCATCCCCTGGTTGTCAGTGGAGACAGAATGAAGAACCTGGACTCCCACCCCCACCTGGCAATAAGGAGGTAGAACCTCTGATTCCCCCACCACCACCTACCTAAGCACTGTCAGGGGAGGCCTGCTAAAACACAAGATTTAAATAAGATCTAGAATTTTATAACCTGATACCCAAATTGTCCAGGTTTCAATTTTTAAAAATCATTTGTTATGCCAAAAAAAAAAACCCAGTAAGAATTCAAACTAAAAGAGAAAAGACAATCATCAGATGATGTCCCTAGATAATACACATTTGAATTATCTGACAACAATTTTAAAACAGCCATTAAAAACCTGCTCTGATGAACAACTATAAACATGCCTGAAATAAATGAATAAATAGAAAGTCTTGACAAGGAAATACAAGAGGTACAAGGAAAAACCAAATGGAAATTTAGAACAAAATTACAAAGTAACTGATATAAAAAACTCAATGGGGGGGCTCAACAGCAGAACAAACAAGACAGGTGAAAAAAATATCAGTGAGCTTGACTAGAACAAGAGAAGTCATCCCATCCAAACAGCAGAGAAAAAAATGGGCTGAAAAAAAAATAAGGCAGAGTTTCAGGGACATGTGGAATTATAACAAAAGATTTTGTCATCAAAGTCTAATGAGGAAAGAAGAAAAATGAAGCTGAAAAAGTAACCATAATAAAATAATAATAATAATAATAATAATAGTAATAGTAAAGAATTTTTTAAATTTGGTGAAGGGGTGTGGGGAGGTGGGGGTAGGGCAGGAGGGGCAACAGGTCCAGGAAGCTGAGCCAACCTTAAACAGAAAAACAACAACAAGAAATCCATTCCAAGACACATCATGGCCAAACTTCTGAAAACTAGACAACAGAAGTCTCAAAAGCAGCCAGAGAGAAAGGACACATTGTGATAAGGTAAAAATCAGTTCAAACAACAGTGTATTTCTCACCGGAAATCACAGAGGCTTGAAGTGGCACGATCTTGTTTAAATGCTGAAAGAACTAGCAACCCAGAATGCTATACCCAGTGAAAAAAAAGTCCTTCGGGAATAAAGGGGAAACTAAGGCAGTCTCAGGTAGAAACAAAACAAAACAAAACTTAGGGAATTTGTTGCCAGCAAACCTACCTTAAAAGAAAGGCTAGGGAAAAGCGCGAGCCTTTCACCTTGACACAGTCCAGCTGCCCTGCTCTGAGTGAGAGCCTCGCCGGGCTGCTACCTGCAGAGGGCTCTCCTACTTCCCCAGCACCACCCCCAGGTGCGCGCGCACAGTCTGCGAGCACCCGAGCACCATAAGGGAAAAGACAATGGTGAAACAAGAGCTCTTGGAACATCAGGAAGAAAGTCCCCAGAAAGAAGAAATACAAGAGTCGAGCACAACAGCCATGTATATTGTAAATGTGCCTTTAAAGGAAAGGGCTCATTCTTTCAAATGGCTCCATAATATTCCACTCTGTGTAGATACCACTAAATACTGAGTAAGATCTCTATCGATATTTTTTGTTGTTGTTGCTAGCTTCAGATCTTGTGATTACAATGCAGATTAAATACTTCTTTTCAAAGTCTTCACTGCACATAAGCATGATATCTGTCAAATAAATTTGTCACAGTACAATTGGTGAGACTAAGGGTTTATGCATTTGGAAATTTTATTCTATCAATGTAAGTCTTATGAATATAATAGATGATGAAAGGTAGACACAAAAGAAGACATGTTTCCATTTTATTTATGTAATTCTCAAAAACAGAAAAACTTCTTACATCATCTGAAGACAGTATGATAATAGCGTTAGGGCAGTTTGGAAGGGCCAGTTTGGGAGAAGTCACGAAGGGGACTCCCGGAAACTGGTCATGTTCTGTCTCTTGATTAGGGAGGTGGTTAAATGGGGTTGTTGCCTTGCTGATGCATGAAAGTCACATTTAAAGTTCTTTTATTTTACTTTATGCATGACATACTTAAAGATGCTTATTAACAAGAAAATTATATAATGAGTTACATTAATTTCGTGAGACAAAACTCTTTTTGTCTACTTCACAGACATTTTGCTTCTTTTGCTGAGAACTGTGTGTCAGTCTCCTTGGCTGATGTTTCTGTTGTTTCTAACTTCTCGTATACCAGTTTTTGGTATTTATATTTTTAAAGTTTATTGAGGCATAATTTATATAATCTGTACATACTTCAAGTATAAAGTATGGTAAGGCCTAAGAAATATATACACCTATAAAAATTAGTTCTGTGCCTTTTATGTAGAGTCTTTTGAGTTTTCTAAGTAAAAATTCATGTCATCTAAAAAGACAAACAGTTCCATTATTTTATGCTTCAATCTTAAGCCTTTAATTTATTTTTCTTAGATTATTGTACTGGCTAGGACGTCCAGTACTGTTCTGAATAGGTGTGGTGAGAGTGGATATTATTTCATGTTACTGTTCTCAATCTTAAAGAGTAAAACAGTCAGTCAATATTAAATATGATGATAGATTTAGTTGTATTATTTGGTTTAAATATCCTTTGTCAGGTTAAGACACTTTATTCCCAGTTTGCAAAAAGTTTTTCCTATCTTTACTCTTTTTTATCATGAATGGATATTGAATTTTGTAAAAGGCTTTTTATGAATCTATTGAGATAATCATAGAGTTTTTCTTCTCTATTTTGTTAATATGGTGAGTTATCAATACATTGATCACTTTTGAATGTTGAACAATCCTTCTATTGCTGAAATAAACCCTACTTGTGATGAAAAAAATTAATGACCAAGTACAGATTATTCCCATCATACAAAGCTGGCTGAATATTTGAAAATCAATTCATGTAATGTACCACAATAGTAAACTAAGAAGAAAAATCACGTGATCACAGAGATTGAAACATAAAATGTATTTTATGTGTGTTAAAAATTCTCAAATGCAGGCATAGAAAGGAATTTCCTGATAAACAAACACCTCTTCAAAAGATATCTACAGCTATGTTTTATAGATAGTGATGAAAGGAATTCAAGATAAGAGACACACTAAGGTAACATTGGCTGCCCTGGCCACATAGCTCAATTGGTGAGAGCATCATCCTGATACACCCACATTGTGGGTTCAATCCCCATTTAGGGCACCTACAAGAAGCAACCAAGAAATGCCTACCTAAATGGAACAACAAATCTCCCTCTCTCTCAAGAAATCAGTAAAAATAAAATAAAGATGACACAGTTTTCCTGACAGTTGGTCAACATTAGTTCAGCTGGGATAGGGAACAGGTAGGAGTAGGATGGGAAGAGTGGGAGAAATGTCTCCTCCCCCTCCTTTTTATTTTAAATGAAGCATCTTTTTCAGAGGGAAAAAGTGAATTCAACCCAATGAATGTTTTAAGTTCCTAAAAAGTAAATAACTGTTTCAGCCTCTTAAATTCCATATGAAATTATCAATGAGTCATGAGAAAAATGCTAACATCAAAATTAAAATCAAATGAATCACTGTTCCTGGCTGCAATGCAGAAGCACTTTGCTCTGTGCTTACACTCTGCTGAAGGCCAATTGGCCGCCCGCTCCCTCCCACCACACCACACCCCCACCCTCCAGAGCGGCCCTTCTTCCCAGCACCCCAGCCAACCCAGTGGCTGGGTTACAAATGGGAGGAAGGCAATTTCTCCCCCACCATGAGCATTTTCCGAGAGGAAACTTTGTGGAGTTAGTCCTCTCTGAAAAGTCAGTTCCATTACCATGGAAGAGAAAATCACACTAGCTCCAAGCTGGCATCTCAGAAGAGAGCTTTAGCACCGTTTCCGTTGGGTTCAAGAAACTCTCTCAGGTTTGTGACAACCTAACATCAAGCCCCTCCCCCCTTTGTATCAAACCAGGTGGTGTTTCCGGCTCCTTTTCCCCTGACATCTTTCCTTATCGCCACAGAAAGTCCTGATACCAAGAGGAAGGGAAGGAGAAACGGATGGAGAGGAAGACAGCTGAATATAAACTACTCTAATTGATCCTTTTAGGACTGCGTGAGTGATGTAGACAAGATTAAAGGTAGCGATGTCTACTTCTGACATAGAAGGACCATCACTTAACTTACCACCTCATCACTGGACAGCCTTGTGGGTCCTGACTCCTTTGGGACCCAGAGGTCAAAACCCCACAGATCAACTAGGCAGGTGCCTTCCAGAAAGTTCAGTTTGGGCAACAGCCACCATGAAGGAAGCTTCTTATTTTTACACCACTGGGGCTGACATGCCACCATCCCTCTGAACTTCCTAGAAATGGTACATAATACATGAACTTGTGACCTATTCAGAGGAGTTCCTTAATTAATCTCCCTAAGGGTTAACAGCTGTGTCATAGTTTCAATGCCCTATCTGGGAATAGGAGCTCTTTGAGACCCTGCCTGCCATTCTGTAAGAACACACGTGGTTATATTTCAGAAATGTCTAGCAATACCCTCTGTGCTCCCTCATGCCAAATCCTCAAAAGTACCTCAGTGCACCTGTGAGTACATCAAAGGTAAAGTTAACACAGGCACAAAGGAGGCGTCCTTCAGACATCCCATCCAGGCCTTGACCAGCTTCCTCAGCTAAAGTGGCATTCAGTGAGAGGCACTCGCGAGAGAGAGGACGTGGAGCTCACTTCTGTTATCTAATATGACGAGCTTCCAGACATATATTTCCTCGAGGCAGGGATATATTTTCCTCAGGATTGCTGTTATTGGTAAGAGGATTCTAGAATTCTTAGACTTCAGCTTTCCTTTCAGTCCAGACTGTTCTTCCTCCACAGTTTAATAAAATGGGAGCCATCGATAGTAGCATCTGGGCCCTTCTCTACACAGGCCAAATGCTCTGCAGCACCACCAAGGAGGGAGTTATTCTGCTCAGATAGTATTTAAAAATCACCCTTCTGCTCATGCAAGCTGCATCTATCGGATAAGTGTGTGTGTAGATAGATAGACAGACAGACAGACAGACAGACAGATAGATAGATATAGATGATAGATAGATTTGCTTTTTTTTAAAAGTAGAAACCACCCCTAACTTCAATTCTCTCCATTTTCCATTATTCCGCTTAGCTATCTTCAGGCAGCAAAATACATATCAAATTCTACGAGAGTAGAAAATTTTAAATTTTTCCTGGGCCTATTTTCCTATTTCCATTTAGCTCACCTATCAAATGTCATGAGTTTTGCAATCTGATTCATTTCAGGGCCCTATGTTTAAGCATCATTCTTGTCATGACTGATAATATTGACAGTACTAATGTGCTGATGAGGACTATAGGCTTACTGGGGATATGAAGTGACGGGGCAATTTTTAAGTTAGTGGTAAGGTTTCTTCATAGGAGAATGTTTTGTCAAACGTAGAGACCAGATCCTAATTTCCAAGGCATTCTATGACGAACAAACTTCAGGGCTCCCTGTTTGGTCCCCACGCCAGGAAATCCTCCCTGTAAATGAATCAGTAAAGTCGGTAAAGTTTTCCACGGATTTGACCGAATTCCAGCACAAGGAACCCTAGGAAGAGGAGAGTCAGGAAGGGATGAATGAGGGGAATGGGCAGACCTGGAGTGAGGAAAGCGCGTCAGCTACAAATTGTGTACACATGCGAGATGAACTTGTGGACACACGTCCAACTTGGCAGATGTATAAAGATCGTGTATTTATAACATGCTCCTGAAACATCTCACTGAAATGAGCAATTTAAATGACTTTGATTTAAAATTAGGCTTTTAAGAATTAAAAAAAAATTTCCAATACTATCTACCAAAAAAGCAAATGCAGCTTCCCGGAGACAGCGTTCTCCACAAACTGAAGCCTTGTGTTGTTGAATGTTGCCTCAAAAAGCCATCTTTTCTCTCCTCAGACTTGCAACAATCAAAGCAGCTGTCTGTGAGCTGAAGTTCAACTGTATTAGTGATTTAAAACACACCCCTGGAAACTAAGCTGTTTTTTTTTTTGTCCATTCAGGTGGGAAGCATGTTCCAGCAAATGGGAACAACACTTCAGAAAGTTCTCAAACAGATAATGCCTTAAGAACTCGACATCAAAAACTCTCCTACCAGCCATGTGCCCAACAAAAGACCAGGGTAACCAGTGAGAAAACTAAGCCTTCCATATAAAGACGAAGATAAAATATTCAGCTGCCAAGACTCAACATCTTTAAAAATGCCTTTTCAATCTTTAACTTTTGTCGGCTTGGTTGTCTAGCAACCAAGTGCTGAAAAGAAACTCCACCCAAAACAAAGTGAAACAATACAGACATTTAACTTCATGAGTGTGTGTGCGTGTGTTAAGATTTTCAGCGTGCAAAGATAGAGACTCGCTTTCAGACAATTAAAACAGAAAAGTCCCCGAGTGTAGACGGCAGGAAAGGAAGTTGGGAGTGAGTAAAAAGCAACTTGAAAATGCGTAATGCGGGATGAGGGTATAGTTTCCACACACTGGGCTAAAGCAAGGTTTACACTCTTAAGTAATAAAAACAAACCATTAAGCTCAGCCCAGCACTGTCAGGAAGTATAAAACAGTTCTTGAAACTTTGCAGTTACTATACAAAAGCTTTTCATAAACTCTGTTTCCTGATCTTCATTAAATGTTCACATCAAGTTGCCATGGGGCAATTAGCTTGCCTCCTGAAATCAATAAAAAATCAACAATTTGGAAATAGTTGTACAGTAAAATAGTTCAATAATTATTCTCTCATAGTGTTGTGGCCAAGTGGTTCCAGTGTAAATGCAGTCCAGATGAGATCATGCTCCTTACGAGGGAAGCTTTAAGCAAATCGCTGGTTTGCAGAGAGATCTCATCAGAGCAGAGCGGACGGCAAGGCAACAATAATGCACGCCTGGCACTGCCTTGGAGGGGGGCCCAAGGCGCAGGGCAAACCCAGGCTGGAAGTGGTGTGCAAGTCAGTGTCTGGCACTCGGCTTAAGCAACTCAGAGGGACTCAGTTCAAAACATGGAAGCCTAAACGAAATGATAAACCCAACGAGTAAAACAGCAGGCACCCTACCCTCAGCATTTGAACTCTAGAAAAGAAAAAAATCAAAATGTTCCCTTGGGGAGTGTGTGTGTGTGTGTGTGTGTATTATATACATATATTTTGTATGTAGATATTACATATAAAAGTATACTTGAAATTAGGAATTCATTCATTCAAGTATTTCTTCAACAAATATTTAAATCTGTGCTGCTTGTAAGAAATCTTGAAAAGTGGCCCCTTAAAGTAAAATGAGGCTGCAAAACACCCAATCCTCACAGGATATTTGGCTAAAAAGAAGGCGCCCACACGAAGTGATTTCTTTGCTGACCCCTTTCATAGAGGGAACTCGTCTCCTTGTGCTTTTTCTAACCTGAGCCCATTCATTTCAGCACCTATGCGAAGCCAGCCGCAGCATCACGAATTCCGATCTCCACTAAATCAAACCTCAAATACCAGCTTGGGTAGCTTTATATCCACCCTCTAGGCTCAGTGGTGTTGTACAGGGAGCTGTCTTAGAACTTAAAAAAAAAATTCAAGCATCATTTTTAGTATAAACAAATGCTTCAAATGTATGACATCTTGTTGCTGCCTTCAAAGGGAAAACTTTTAACTCAGACGCTTGGCACTAAGATCACACGGATCAACTCAGTGGACTGACTTAAGTGTTAAACTTTTTTAAAGTACGTTAAGGGCTTGCACCTGCTCCCCCATCCACATAGATGTACTGACACGTATTTGACTGAACTGACTGCATACATGCCCAAGCAAGCAAGCGAAGCAGATTTTACAAGATAAGCAACCGAGTGTTTTCATGTCTGAGGGTAGGTAGAACACAAAATTGCCAGTCATCTTGTGGGGGAGAAGAATGCCTTTGAAAAAAAATATGTAGGGCATCATTTCAGGTATGGTGAAATGTATTCAAATGCCATCCTGTGTATGGGTTTTGTTGTTGTTTGTTTTTCCCCTGTAAGTGTTACTTGTTAGAGGAGCCTAAACTTGGTCCAACTTTCTGCTGTTATGATTAAGAAGATAATTATTAGTCTTGCTACCCAGTGGAGTCCTTGGGACAGCGGTAACAGCTTCACCTGGGAGCATGTTAGAAATGCAGAATCTCGGGCCCCACCCAGACTTACTGAAACAGAACCTATATTAATAACATGATCCCAATGGGTCTGTATACACATTAACTTTGCATTCTCCCTGAGGCAGGACTGGTGATTCATACACACATTAAAATCTAACAAGTCTTACTTAGAGCATGGGTCCCCCACGTTAGGTAGAAGTTCACTTTGAAGTTTGCAGGGCAGGGAGATGGTCAGAAACTCTGCCCTGGAGAATACCGTAAGGCTGTAATTTATGTCAGCAGGGTGGAGGAAAGAGGAAAGCAATTTACCCCAGTGAAGCAAACTTGCATTTCACCGCCCACCTCACCCTACCCCACCCCTCCCTGCAAAATAACTAAAAAGAAAAGGAATAGTGCCAGGGCATTCTTACTTCTTTGGGATTTCCCACCTATATCACACTCCTTCTACACTTACTCTTACTGCGAAGCTGTGTTCCTTGGGCTTTATAACAGATTGGGGTGGGCCAGGCTGGGGGCAGCTGTGGCATCTAACACTCTGTGAATCAATATCTTACTATTAATATGGCTATGGAATACAAACATGCTATTTTTAAAAGTGCTTTGAATGCACAAATGATTTTTCCACCTCCAATGAAAAACTGAGAGAAACATATGGAACTCTTAGATCATGGAGATTACATAGCTCTCTATAGAGATCAGATTTGCAGATCATCTCTCCGCTCTTGGCCTCTGGAGATACACGTAAAGTAGAAACTGAAGTAGAAGTTAGGAAAAGATGCAAGCACAAATAAATGTGTAAACCGTTCATCCTCCCCTCCTCAATTTTGAAGTCAAAAAAACAAACAGAGCTTTCTGGACCCGCCATACAGGTTAAAACCATGCCAGGGAGGTCCGTGACACAGCCCCGACAAGCACAAAACCAGGTGACACAATTTAATCAACTTTGAAAGCAATTCCCCCAATTCAGGAGCTACTCCACTTTGTAAAACACCAACTCTAAAAGGACTCACAGCTTCCTACAGAATAGTGACTGAAGATTCAAGACAGTCAGTATCATGACATTGTCGAGGTTAGTCATGACATATTTTTTTCTCAGAATGAAGAACGTAGAATGTAGGAATATTCTGTTTTTCAAATGAGCTGCCAAGAGGGTCAGAGTCTTCAACTATTACAAAATTCCTGAAACTAAGCTGAAAATGCCATCATCTATACACATGTAATATATATTACATAACTCTGCATATGTATATTTCTGTATATTACATACTGTATGTGTATATATAATTTGCACATATCTTACACATGTGTATGCATATATATAAAAAACATGCAAGAGAACACACTCAAGTTGATACCAATGAAAACCATTTCAACCAAGAAAATCAGAATCAATGAAACAGAAATCAAGAGTAGCTGAGCTGCCAAATGGATGAAAATTCTTGTGCTGTACTCTCACTCTCTAGAGTATTTGGAGATGAGAAAACATGGGTTATTTTTTAAGCTGTTAAGACTGTGCAGTCTGCCCCTCATTTCCAAGGCAGGAGACGGTGCAGAGTGGCTGGCGGACAGAGCCCATCCTGCCCTGTAAAGTTGGATCTGATCCCCTGATCCTCACCTATGGAAGAGCAGGAGGGACATGGATAAAAAGAAACTAAAAGATTGTTAAGAGCGGAAGGAATAAAAGGCAACTTGTTATTAACTTGAAAATATAATCTACATAATCTCAAGGTGAGGACTAAACCTATCACCCAAAAGGTAACTACATTCATGGCCAACGTAAGTTTATTCCTGGGAAGAATTTGACTTTAACAGTCTGTTCCATCACGAACACACTATTTTTTCAGCCAATGCCAAGGCAGGGCTAGGAAAGAATATTTGAACTAGGCCTCAAGCATTCATAGTAGGATCAGAAATGACACAAAGCCCTAAAAACTGACCTGAAATACTTCCAGTAAAATAATGGGGAGTTCTGCATTCCCTGGCTGAAACCACATGCCCACCCACCAGCCCCTTCCCTGCATCTGAGTTCAGCCCAGAACACGGCAGCCCTCTGCCACTGTAAGTGTTCGCTCTGAGCAACCTAATTTGACTTCATTCTGCTTGGGCTTCAGTCCAACTGGCAGATGTCCTTGTAGAAGCTGATCTCAGACACTTTCCCTTTCTAATTTTTTGGCACCATTGCCTCTGTTGCATGGGATATTATCTCTGAAACTTTATCTTGGATTCCCCAGGTTTTGCCTGTTTTGTAGCTTTGGTTTTCTCTTAAATCTTTCTGCCCCAAAGAGGTTCGTGTGAAATACTAAGTCACTGGTAATTCCTTTGGTGCAAACAGGAATTATCAAATGACTCGCTTGCAAATTTCTGACTGCAGCTTGCCTTTTCCCCACCTCCCTCTGAAAGGAGTAACTTCAGAAGCAAACAATGGAAACCTAAGGAAATCACTGTGAACACTGCACAAACACATCATTTTCTCTTCTTACAAGTTGGACGTTATAAATTGAAATGCCAGAGCCTTGAAATTTATTATCTGAAATAGGTTTAACATTCGGAGAAATGTGTTCAAACACATGACCTTGGAAAGAAAAGCAAGTTGATCGAACAGAGAGCAGGGGGTGGACAGGAAGCAAGATGAGCGCAATTTTGCTGTGTCTTAGGCAGTTAGAAAATTGGGTCCTTCTGAGCATAAAGAGCTCCCAGCTGAGGTAAAAGTTAACTGAAAATCAATTTCCAAGTCTTCATGAGGGCCACTAGATATGAATTTTAATTATACATGACCACAATATCAATAATGAAGAAATCTTATGTTTTATTTAATACTTTGGCCAGACCAGCCCCTTTGAAGGAACCACTAGTTTAGGAAAGAAGAACAACAAACCTTCATTCACTTTCCTGCAGGTTCATCATTTTCCTAATTATTTCTATTGGTCCTGCTTTATATATACTCTTTCTGCAAATCAAGGGGTGGGGGGAGGGTTTCTATATTAGATCAGCATTGTCTGGTTCTTATCCAAATATTCCACCTAATAAGGACGTAAGTTCTCATGGACTGGACAACCGCTCTGCAACATTCCTGAGAATTGAATAATATAATAATCTTGAAAGTCAGCAGAGTAGATTATCCACTTTTTTTTTTCTGGACTTGAACTTGTGACCTTAACAGTAGCACTGCAAAACAGCAAATGTGCTAAGCACTTTGCCAGAGTAACCTTCCATGTAGACTTTTCATCTTAAATACGCACAACGGAAAACAGCTACATTTTTGGAAAATTATGTACAAACCCAATACTTCTTTTGATTATATATAAATACAAATTAGCTATTTTTCCTAAAAAGTGGTTATAATAGTAAATAAATACAAAATAAATCTGACCATTATACTTCATGTGCTGGGGTTGAACCCATATAAAATGTACAACTAAATACATTTTAAAATCTTTAAGGAATAATTCTCTGATTAAAATATTTGTTTTCCCAACTTGTTTTTGTAGATATAAATATATTTTCAAAATAGCTGTGTTTTTTTCCTCCATTTCATTCCATAAATAAAGTCTTCATTGGGAAATATTAAAGTGTCAACTTGGGATTTTTTTTCTTTTTTTTTCTAAAATATATAATATATATATATATATTTTAATTTTATTTTGCTGTGCTAACGACACCCGCAACCCTCCACAACCATGTCCTGATAGTTCTTTAATACAACCTTCTCATTTTCGTCAAGGTACAGCATGGAGATAGCACTCAGTTCCGTCGGGACACAGCACGCCTTAGGAATCTTAGAGTTCACTGAGTTGACCAACGTCTGAACAATGGCGTGATTAGTGGAGTTCAGGTGATCCGCCAGGGGAAAGGGGCACTCCCCATGGCAGTAAAAGGCATGATACCCTGGGGGGGCTACAATCCAGTCATTCCACCCCACATCACTAAAGTCCACGTACAAAGGGTGTCTCTTACAGCTGGACTTAAGGCGTTTGCGCTGTTTGTGTTTCGCTTGACGCTTTTCTCTTTTGTGAAGAGGATGTCCTTTCCCATCATGGCCAAAAGTTACTAGCAACGGTCTTATCTGGGACCAGCTATGCTCATCTTGGTGCAAAGACCTGCTAATCCTGACGTGCCTCTTGGAGACACCCTGGTTCTCTAAGTGGGCCACTTCCACCACAAATCCGTGGTTGGCGAGTCCCTGTGCAGTCCACCTCATCACAGCGGGGGTGACGTCGAAGCTCTCCCATCTGCTTGCATTCTGATTCACCAACCTGGTGTCCAAAAGCCTGGTCATGGGGAACTTCGATTTGCTTGCTGCAGGTTTTATAATTTCATAAATATTAATTCGGTGATGGAAACTGCTATTGTTTTTCAAAGTTTCCTGCATCTGTTCCCGAAAAACCTGAAGTTCGGCTGAGGTGATAAACTCCTCGGTGGGAATGGAAGTTAAATTAAAGAAGAATCGCCGGGTTGTTTTTCCGCTCATTTCTGGCAGTTCTTCCAAAGACTCTAATTTGATATAAAAAGGTGGGAATAAAAACAAGAAAAATACTTGGTAAGATAAGTAATGACAATCTGATTATATGTAAGAATTTGTAAATCTCATTCCAGGGTTTGATGTAACCCATATAAAAGTTTGCAACCAGAAAATAAAAATTCCCCCTTCAGATAAAAATAGTCTCCCTTTCTCTCTTTTCTATACATTTATGTCGATATGCATACCATGAAACACAATTTCATCATTTATTGTTATGTTTTTAATCCAATACATGAATACTGCTTCCAGGTGGCTATAATAATGGGGGAAATGGTGAAGCATTTCTTTGGAATTCACAGACTTTAGGGCAAAAAAAAGTCAGCACTATAGTTAGTAGAGGTCTAATGAGTGAGGATTTGAGGAAATTATTGCATTTCGTAAAAAGAAAAAGGCTTTAATGTCAATCCCTTAAGCGGTATTCTAAAACATTGCTCTGCAATTTAGATGATTTACAAATCTCGATATACAGATTTCAGTTTCCTAATTAAAGACTCTGAAACTCAGCATCAATGATGACATTTTGCAAAGCACACCCTACTATTTTAACTCAAAAATCTAGAGACAAAGGCATACACAGGAATCTACTTCTTTGAAACGTAAGGGTGGTACTGGGCCACTGTAGTAATTAAGGCCAATTTCATAAGAAATAACTTCCCACGTGTTGTCTGTCCTCTCACCTCCTTATGACCTCTAAAATCAAAATCTCACTTTAGATGCTTTTAGAAGAAAAAAGGTAGCAACTCTCTTGTTTGCAATTCCTTTACCTTTGCAAAAAATAACTCAGGTTAACAAGAAATACCTACCCAAGAATAGACACAAAACCAAAAAAACCTGATAATGATCTATAAAAATGCCATGATAGTCATAACTTATGAGATCTCATCCTATTACAGAGTAATCATTCTATATCTATTATCATTATTTCAAAAACAGTCATATAAGTGGACTATGTATAAAAGCTCTTTCTAAGATTCCTGAATTTCAATATTGAATACTGTTTTCCAAGCAAATAAAATATAGCATTACGCCTTGAATGCTGTAGTCTGCGAGTCATCAAAGGTCCACAGTGTTATTAAATTGATGGTTCCCAACACTAGATTTTGAGATATTTAGGGTTACTTTCTTCTAGCTTTACTACATCCTGTCATTTGACGGTCAAAAAAATGTATCTGCTTCATTCAGGATCCAGTATAAACGCTGACAAAATTTATTAGGCCATAGTTCCAGGTCATCACCATAAGGGAATACTGTATTTTCATTAATGTTGTTGTGTTTTTCCTAAATCAAACAGCTGTAAGTTGTTCACAGAATCTACATGTTGTAGCAAAGGAGCACCACTTCAGGTCACTCACTACCTGTGTAAACCTTTATCATCAGAGCCATAGTCATCATTGCAAGCTAAGTGGAAGCACCCAGTTCAACACAGGTAGTTTATACCAAATTATGAAGTAATGTTTTAATATGAAGCTTCTCAAACTCTACCTTCACGCAAAACACCTAGGATACCTCAAATCTTCAAATGCAGGTTCTGATTCAGTGTGTCAGGGGTAGGACCTGAGATTGTGCATTTCTAGCAAGCTCCCAGGTGAGGGGATGCTGCCTCAGAGTCTAAAGGTTTTCAGGGATGCTTTTCACATTTAAGAACAAATTACTGGGAGCGCATTTTTAAGTGTGATTATGTTGAATAAGATAAAAATGAGTAGCACCATTAGTGTGGGCCAAGGAATGAGTAAAGGCCCACGAAGTAGGAAGATCTCCTAAAACTCATCTACCTGGACATGGAGACGATCAGGTCAAGAAGCAAACCCTCCATGGTACCCTTGTGCCTCCTAGTCCATACCTGTTGGGGATACTTTTTGAGAGCCACCTACATTCTAGACCCCATTGTAAATGAGTAATACTTCAGACCAGGCACTATTTTAAAAATAACCCTCCCACAAGTGGAACCAGGGCTCTCCTCAGTGGCTCTCAACAAGCATCAAGGCCTATATTTACCTCCTTTCCTCTCCTCCTTGCAATCCAGGAGCCCTCTGGTATTTTCCCTAAGGGCATTCCTTCTGCAGAGAAGCCAAGTGCTACCAGAGAAAACAGGATATCCAAGGAAATAGGAATTAAGTCAAAATCAGCCATGTTGCCCAGATGCAGTGACTCAAAGCCAGGCCTGCGCCTGACTTCTCCAAATACGAGCCCATCTAAGAACACCTTTTCTCCTTTTAAAGAGGGGGAAGGAAAGGCAAATTATCCAAGGCACTGGCTGACCTGCTGTATTAATGAAGGTGCCCAGAGAAATCACGATGGCAACAGAATCCCTGAATCTAAATCCTTAAATTGAAAAAATTATAAACACACAGACACATGGATACACACATAGCCAAAGAATAACAAGGAAGGGACAATCTCCAAGGCAATCATGAGAGACAGGTGACAGAAATGAAGAAGATGAGTATAAAGCAGGCAGAAAATAAAACAATAACCCTCCAAAGAGAAATAAAAAATTCAATCAGATAAAATGCCACCATTTGACCAGATTTAACCTATAAAAACATCAGTCAATTTGAGGTGCTTCAAAATCTCACTGGGGATAAATGGAAAAAAGGATAACTACCTGGTTACCTTAACAAAGGGGGAAAATTTTCCCTGATAAATAATATCAAGTACTGTGAAGACCTTTTTCTGACTTTCCAGCTTCATCTCAGTCAACCTGTTCCTTGAAGGAGGCCTCTTCCTCCTCAGTACAAAAGCCTCCTTGACAACTCCCCTGACTGCAGACTCAGGTCAGGGAAGTGAGAAGTTCTCTGAAACCTCCCAACACAGGAAAATAAATGCTCCAGGTTAGGGTATGTAACACCTCTCCTTTAATCTGCAAGGGAGCAACATAAATGTTCTCTTTGGGTTGAAAAATGAAAACCTGTGTGAAATAAAGTAAATTAAAGGAAAAAAACTTCTGCAAATTATCACAGGAAGCCTGGGCAGTCTGAAAATATAGACCATTTACCTAAGTAGGTAAAAGTATGCTTTTTTTGGAGGTTTCTACAGATGTTAATTCTCTGGAAATAACCCTTGTGGAATCATCTGAACTTGCCAAGGGATTTGAGAATCCCAGGCTATCTCAGACCTGGGTTCCTGAACTTAGTTCTTAACCAAATAAATGTTCTTGTTCTTCACATTTATTTAAAAGTTCTTAACCCAATCAATGGAGCTATGATGACAAAACTGTGGGGAAGTAAAAAGAAAAAAACAATAGGCAATGGCACTCAATGTCTCCTCCAAGAGTGAAGAACCACCTACACTCTGTCAATTATTCGTCTGCATCAAAATAATCCAAAGACAAGGCTGAATGCCCTCAGCCAGCCTAGGCCCACTCTGGCCTCCACTTTCCTAGATAAGGGGAGAATTAAACATAAAAGAAAGAAGTCATAATAATAATGGTAAGCTAGTGTGCTGAAAGCTTCTTGGTGCCAAGTCTGGGACTGAGAGCTTTAAATGAATTACCTCACAACAAATTCATTGGAGAGAAACTTATTACCTCTACTTATGAATGAAATAGCGGGAGCTCAGAAAGGTTGTGTTACTCTCCTAAGGTTGCAGAGCTAATAAAGGAAGAGCAGAGCTATGAACTTGAGTCTACTGCAGTTTCCAAGATTCTGGCCACTAGACGGCACTACGTAACACAGGGATGAATCAAAAATTCAAGCCAAAGTCAGAACCATTGGGAGTACACTAAGAATACAATGATAACCACAGGGTGACTTCTTTCCCAACTCAAGGGGTAGGAACATACTACCCGAGTATGGCAGGGACAGCACACAGAACTCAGCGAGAAGAGTAAATTGGCAGAGCCCACTAGGACACATGGATCTTGTTCAGAAGCACTGATGTTTTGTGGCTGCCTTTTTGTCCTATTGCATGGCAAGTTTTAGCAAAAAAGTGAGTTATCTTATGTTTTGAGAATTTGCAACACTATCTGGACCAAAAAATAAAATTCCATTAGATAAACAACAAAAACCTGGGGGTATTCTAGCAAATCAGTAAGGTTGAAAATTACTGTCCTGAAGTAAAATGGAAGCGACTGAAAATAATAAATAATAACTTTCTAGAATATAAAATAATGGTTATAGAACTGAAATATCAAAGAGAAAAAGATAAAACACAAAAGGTTAAAATGAGTCAGCTAAACAAAAGACAACAGAGGAGATGGTAGCTGAAAGAAACATATGGTCGTAATGACCAACCCTGATTTGGCCTCCACCCACCGCGCAGCTCCAGCACCTCTGGGATGATTGAGTGACCTCTCATTGTCCTCATACTACTTAATGACCCACACAGAGGACAGGTAGAAAAGCAAAAAAAAAAAAAAAAAAGACAAAATAGCTTAATGAGAAGACAGCAAGAGAGATTATAGGAAAAACACACACACACAATAGGTAGAACAGAAAACATTAGTGCACTAGCAAAGAGCTACCACTGGGCACCAAAGCCTCAATCTCTACAAGCGCTCCCACAGAGAATGTCTGTCCTATTTAATGGGGTCTTTCATAACCACAATGAAAACCTGGGAACACTAGGGAAGCACACCAGGAAAGTATTGCTTTTGGGGGTGTCTAGTGTTCAAATCCTTTTGTGAGGATGTGATACAAATTCTGCTTCAAAGGGCAATGATTGTTTCTTGAATGTTCCTATTGTATGAATATTTTCACAATAATTATATTTGTAGGAAGAGTGCTAATCTCTATCTCAAAACTTTTGTCATAGACACAAATAATTCAGTTATTTCATGCAAAAAGAAGACTGTCTTTCTGAGTCTGGAGAGCAATACATGGTCCAATCTAATAGGAAAGAGCAAAGACATTTGCTCAGCCAATGAAATCAACCCATTTCAATATGTTTCTCACTACAGCAAAGCATAAAACACTCCAGTCAGAGGGTGATTGTTCTATCCTTGGTGGTAGTTTGAAAGCTATGTGGCCGAAGCACTTCTTAATGACTTTGAAAAAAGAAAATTTTTCAGCACTCGGGCTGTCCCGAATAAAAACCATTGCACATACGACAAGACAGAGTTCAAGAGGAGAAACCAAAACTGACGATTTCGTCTCTGGACCACCTCCCATGCGGTCCCATTATCTTCACACCTTGGCTGGAAGAATTCCATCACATCTCTTGCCTCCTAATTTCACCAAATCACCCAGATCCCACCCACAAATAAAACCAGCAAGTAATTCTTGTAATAGGTCCGTTTGTCCTTTACTAGGTTGATGCCCATTAACAATACATGAACCAAATTCTTCTCTTAAGCCAGCAGCCTTAATCACATGGTTTATTAAAGATTTGTAGCATCATCACACATGCCACAAAGATGTTTATAAAAACAAAAGCCTGGGTTCCACAAAAATGAAATGGTTTTCAAATAGTGCAATATGTGGCCTAAGGCTGATACACTAGTTGTAACAAGAAAAAAAAATGGATTTGTTGAAATTTGGGGCAAAAACTACAAAGCATTTCTCTATCAGATAATTGCATCACCATCTGAGGTTACTGAAAGTTGATTTTAAGCAAGTTGGTAACTTCTGTACTATTTCGCACTTCGCACTTACACTTTTAAAGATATAGTTTCTGGCATATAAAGTAAGCGTGCTATTTAAGTTGAAATTACACTCTCAAATAATTTGCAGCTTATTCAGATTTGATCAAGCCACTTCTAGAAGAAGAAACATGCAGACTTCACTGATGGAATCCTCATGCAACTGAGTCTTTTAGGTGTCAAATGATTTAAGCAATCTTCCTTTTATGTTATGAGAGACACATAGTGCCTTCTTGGCCTTAAAAGCAAAGAACAGTTTCCGTGCTACATTTCTAGGAGAGTGGCCACAGCAGCCCTTCTTACTTTTCTACCCAGAAAAACCGTTCTAACTAGCACTGCTGAAAAGGATGAGCTGCCTCTCTAACCATCCCAAGGTTATGATGAAGCATTTCTACATTTGGGTGTGTAGATTCCACTTGAAACTTACCACCTCAGCAAGGCAAGGCAAGAAAAAGGGAACTTCACTCCCCACTCCCCGATACCCTACAAGTGTTTTGCCCTGTGACTTGCAACTTTGGACCCTTCTCTAGAACTTGAAGGAACTGGTGCCCTACTTAGAATGTATTGAGCCAAAGGGGCATTTAAAAGTGTAGAAAAGGAATTGAAGTGGAACATATTTTTGACTAATTGCTCTAAGAACCTATGTACAACAGATCTCAAGAGCGGCTCTAAGACATTTCATATCTACTAAATGCCTTTCCAATGAAACAAGCAAAATATTCTACCTTAGAAAAAACCATGTCCAGTATCATAAAAGAAAAAAAAAACACATTTCAATGCACATGAAGGAAAACAGGCAGCTGCTGCAGAAGTTTTTATCTGAGGCTTCCCTTGTCTTTACTAGGAGTTCATCTCAGATTTAAGCACAAGACAAGAAAGTCATTGTGGAAACAATAAGATTGATTGTGGAATTGATCTCCCACGGGGATTCATAATTTTCCAAACCAGGCCCAGATCAACTGTAAATTAGAAAGACTTGGGCCCTGGGCTTTGATTTTTCAATACAATCTCTGAAAATTCTACCCTTGGCTCTGTCTAGCCTGAAGCCCCGGCTTAAGCAGGAGAGGCAGATTTATAGAGTGAGGGCTTCCAAACAGAGGGAGAGAGATCCAACCTGCCCCCCTCCCTCTCTTCTGTCCCTCTGGAATTCTTGCACGTTTAGCTGACTAGGGGTATGCCGTTCACCCTCCTCTTTCCCATCACTTGATTTCTCTCCAGTTCCTGGAGGAGGAGTCGCTCTTCTGGCTGCAAGCCAGGAAAAGAGTGCGGATTTACCAGTGGGGAATCCCTGGCTCCCCCACCACACACGGCAGTGCGTTGTAGCCAGGATGGGAAAGGTTCTTACAACAGACAAGCCTGGAAACCGCTTCCATGCCCAGGCCAATTTGCCCTTCTAGGGATGCTTGCAGTTGCCTGCAGTTTGCCCACGGTGGGGCGCTTGGCCGGATGACTCCCGGCCCCCGCCCCCGCCCCCATTCCCCTGCTCCGTGCCTCACCTTCGTGGTGGAAGCTGCGCACAGTGTTGGCGAGGCTGGCTGCCCTCTCCAACCGGTGGTCCGGGGCGGGCGCGCCGGGCTGGCCCGAATGACGGCGGTACAGTTCTAGCATGTAGGGGGGCACCACTGCGTCCCTGCTGGGGGTGGGTCTCTGCTTCAGGCCAAACATGCTGAGCAGCCGCAACTCGAACTCGCTCAGGACGTCGTCTGAGGGCTGGGATGAGGAGCGGCCAGTTGACGCCGCGAACTTCCTCCGGCCCAGCTCGGGAATGAGGCCGGCTGCGCCGCCCAGGAGGACCTGGTGAAGCAGCAACGCTAGAAGACAGCGGGTCCCGGCCACCATGGTCGACCTGCAGACAGGGCCGACGTGAGTCACCGAGGTCTCCGCCCAACCCTCCCCCCTTCCGCCCCCGCGCCCCGGCTCCCGCTTAGTCCGCCTGCCTTCTCCTCCAGGGTGCCCGCCTGGCTTGCAACATTCGCGGGAATACTTAAGAGTGGCTGAAGCTAGAACGTCCGGGAGAGTGGAAGGGCCCTAGTTCCTGGGCCATGAGGCTTTCCCCCTCCCACCCCACTCGTAATTCGTGGGACGTGATTTGCAACCCCCACCTCCTCCCACCCACGGCGTCAGTGACTGTCACCTTTTTTTTTCTGTGACACTCGCGCTGACAGCCAGTGCAGGGAACCCGGGAAAACCATTACTGGGTCTGACACCCGTTGTCTGTCCCCTAAATAAATCCAAACTGCTCAACGCTCACGCACGCTCGCACATAAACACGCACGAATGGTGCATGTGACTTCCTCAGAGGCACTATATAGAACTTCCTGATACACACACAGTCTATAACTTCCAGATCCAGGAACTGAAGGCCACAACTTTCCAAGCCACTTGCAACGCATGGCCCACGCCTTTAGCCTCAGCGATGTCGGGACAGGCCACTCCAACCCCAGATCCCACCTCCCTCCCCCACGCAGTTAAGATACACAGGTATCTTCCTGGGATTACGTAAATAGCTAATATCTACTAGTTCACGTGTCAGTACAAGGTGGCACTGGAGTACTGCCCCTCGAATTCCTGGAAACGGACAGGGAGAACCCCAACTTTTAGTAATGTCCCAAATGGGACATGGCTCTGAGTAGAGACAGCAAGTCTCCTGGAGAAACTTGAAGGAGGGAGGAGGGACCGCCGTGGCACGGCATGCAGGCTGGCAGCTAACGGGTGAAATTCTCCAGGGGATCTCTTTGACTTTTTTTTAATCATCTAAGTGTTAACAGCCCTAAAAAAATACCATAGAGAGGAAAAGAAGGCGGGGCGGAAGAGATGGAGCCAGGAGGGTGAGGCTGAGGGTCGCCGGGGGGCGGTAGGATGGGGCATCCCAGCGGGGGTTCGGCTGCACGTGGACTTGGAGGGGGGTCTGTTTACATCCGGCCAGACTGGACCCAGAGGGACTCAGCCGCAGCGGCCGTCAGTGCGCCGCTCCCCACCCCACCCCTAGTCCCAGCCCCGGGCCCCTGTCCTCTACCTTTAGGAGACCGCAGACCGTCTAAGAAGCACGCGGGGACACGTCCATTGAAAGAGCCTCCACATGGAAAAAGCTCTGGCCGAAGGACCTGGCGCAGAGAGCGAGTTCCCTTCCTTTGCCTCCTCCCTCTCTCCCCGGTTGCCGGCCGGGCAGTCGCTGGCCTCACGCAGCGAACGGCGTCGTCTCCGGGTAGGACTCAGCGACCGAGCTGAGGACCGGCGGGACTCGGAGGCGGTGCGGCTGGGTCCACTGGGCAGAGGCACCCGCACGAAGTGGGGAGCACAAGTTATTCTCCCTGCAAGTTCAAGAAGTCTCCAGCCAAGTGCTGACACACAGCAACTGCGAGCAGGGGGAGGAGTGCGGGGCAGGGAAGGGAAGGGAGAAAGGAAAAGCTGGTGCTGTCGTTGTCCTTAGGAACCAGCGTCCGCGGGACGCGTGGCCCCGCGCGGGACCGGCTCCGGGACTCGGGAGGCGAGAGCAGGGCGCTCCGCGCTAGCTCCGCTGCGGCCCATGGTTCGGGGCAGCCATCCTGAGCAACGCCGGGTCCGGGGAAGGGCGCAGCGGCGATCTCGGTGCCAGGCGAGCTGCCCCCCCGCATCACTCTGCCTTACTCCAGCGCACCCCCATTAGCCTTGTCAGTAGAAACCACCGCGGCTCGGACGCCCCGTCGTCCTCGGGCGCATTCTCCGGCGAGTCCAGTCGAGTCGAGTCCCGGGCCGCCGAGGCGGGTGGCCGCGCTCTCCCCTCGCTCTCCTAGCCACCGGGCCAAGCAGCTGTACCCTTTGTGGCCAGCCTGGGGTCCGATCACACCTGGGCCGGCGCGTCCCTGGCCCCCGAGCTACGGCAGGAGTCGATCGGCATCCCGGCGCTCAGGCTCGGCTCCTCAGCGCTCTGCGCGCGGGTCCAAAGCCCTGGCGCGGCCCGGGCAGCCGAGGCCAAGGCGCAGCGGTGCGCACGGCCGGGCGCTCCAGCCAGAGCGGGGTCTGCGGCGCGCTGGTGCCCGGGAGACCCCGATAATCCGGGAGGCACTCGCCCGAGGTCGTCCGGGTCGGTGGCAGAGCCGGTGGCGGCTGCTGTCGGGCAGCTGCTGGCAATCCCCGGTAGGGTGTGGGAAGCGGGGCGGCGGGCGCAGCGCGAGCCGGGCGCAGCGCAGCGCGGCGGGGCGAGGACTCCGGCGGCAGCGGCGGCGGCGGCGGCGCCGTGGCGCGGCGCTCGCGGCTTTTAAAGGGGACGCCGCCTGCCGTCTCCCTCCCGGCCGCGGCCGAACACCTCCCCCTCGGCGGCGCGGCTCGCCGGGGATCCCCGAGCGGGCGGGAGCTGCGCGCAGGGGTGTGGACCGCGCGCCGGGGCAGCCGCGGCGGGGTGGGGCCGAGGGCGGGACCCGCGGCCGCCGACGGGGGCGCTCGCGCCTCCAGCCCCCGTTCTCAAAGGGAGATCTCCGGAGGCGCCGGAACCTCGCTAACGCTCCGGGGAGGCAATCCCGGCCGAAAACCGGGTTAAGACTTTATTTCCCTACCCGGCCCGTTATTCAACTTTCAGTTTGAAATTTTTCGGTAACACACTATTTTAAAAAAAAAAAATGAACAAAACAAAACTCAACCAAGTTAGAGGAAGGAGAATTAAAAGAAAACTAGAGTTTGAAAATTGGGTGATACTTAAACATTAATACATACGGATATTTACATATGTAAATATATGCACACTTATATTTGTCTAAATACATGTATACACTTATATTTATATAAATATGCGCAGTTTATTCAAATAAATATATGTGATACACAAATATACGTGTGTATGTGTATATAACTACATCTATGCATAAATATATGCTAATGAAGCATTTCTATAAATACGTCCGTACATCTGAAATAGATGTCATCTTGCTATGCAGACACGTGCAACTTGGACTCTGCCTGTGGCAGTGGGAAGAGAGGATGAGAGGGATTTTATTCCTTTTTATGGTAGCAATCACTTCGTGCCTTGTGATATTTATCTCTCCCTGCTCAGAGGCAGGCGATTAGCAGATCAGAGGAAGGTAAAATAATGCACAGTGTGAGCCAAGCCTACAAGACAATTCTGTATTGAGACTTTAGAACCTTCTTTCTGTCCCAGTCCCGTGCACTGGGCCCGGCAGCAGGTCTATGGCATGTGGTCAAGTCACTTGTCTTCCTGGGCTGAAATATTTCCCAAATCTACAGCACCACGAGTTTCAAGGCTTTCTGCTCCTCCCAAGATGCCAGCATCTTCCACGCAAAGCACAAACAAGTTGCCCAAATGATCCCAGAAGCCAAAGGCAGAAAGTTTTTTGGGTGAGGTCAGGTGGCAAAAACCAAGTGTGTACAGAACCTTCAAGTCTGCAAAGCAGAAAGGCAGAAGTCTGAAGCGGGAGCTCATACCAATCTACTACCCATGCTATTATTTTTTTCAGTTTGAGAACTAAAATAATTCGAGATTCTGCTCCTAATCAGATTAGCAACTCACAGAGGGGAATTAGGCACTTGCTGTTTCTGAAAGCATAAAAGTCAAATAAGGTATTTCAGAGGAAACCTACCTACTAGGGAAATAAATAGTGGGGGGCAGGGGGCTGTGGTTGAGCAAAATATTCAGGAACATGCTACTTTTTTTTCTTTTTGCCTGAAAAAAAAGTGCTGTAACAGTTGACTGTCACTCTGAATCACTGGACACAGGTTGGAAATAGAACATATTCTACTCATAGACACAAGTCAAAAGGTGTTGATTGTGCTGCTGCAACTTCTTCCCTATCAAGTTTAATTGAGAAGGTAACAATTGTTTCTGTCATCAGTGAGATTTAAAAAGCAAATCAAAATTTCTGAGACCTAAACGAGCATGTAGCTCTGAAGGAGGAGGAGAAAGCTGATAGCTGTTGGATGCTCTTTAAGTAAAGATGGAGAAGAAAATCCCTGGTGATGACATCAAGTATGTCTCGAAGCTTCAGGCCTTCACGCCTCGCGAAAGGGGAACCTTGTTAGTTTATGAAACTGGCATTTCTGGGCTCCCTATTCTATTTCAGTGTTGCCCATCCCAGGATCTCTTCTGTGTGTGATTCTGTGATTGCTGAGGGCCGGCCCAGTGAATGCCTTTCCTAAGCACAACTTCCTAAATTTTGGCTCTATCTCTTAAGATCCAGGTTCTCTGGTTGTTTTTTAGAGATGGCTGCCCTCTTGTGGTGGAAATGAGTTCAAACGCTTGGGAGAAAGAACTCAGTAAAGTGTGTAAATAACCTCCAAAGACTGATTTGGTAACACAAAGTACAGGATGACCAGGCCTATCTAATTTCTAGTCAATAAATAGTTAAAAATGATAAGCCTGAATGGAGATGACCTATCTCTTTTTATTCTCTTTGTTAATAGCTACCTTCAACCTGCAACTCAGAATGCAGGATTATTACTTTGAGGGGACAGTGTCTATTTGCCTTGAAAATATCACCTGCTGCTACACATGGTCAACTCAACCTCTCCGAAGGTTCAGGGAAAGTTGTTCAGACCATTGGCAAGATTTATTCTTCCTTGTTGCATCAAATTTGGTATATCTGCCAGAAGTGAGGTGTGGCAAGAGTAGGGGTGGGAAGTTGTCTGGAGGAGGGGTGATGATAGTTGCCAATTCAGCCACCTCAGAGAGGGCAGCAAGTTACATAATTAAAATTTTAAAAAAGGAAACCTTCTTCTGTATAAAGAAGGTTGCTGCTATTCCCTTTCAGCCATTGCTTGCCAGTTTTTGAAGACATACCAGAAACCTGCATGTAACTACGCGTGGACATGACCTGGGATGAAGGCAAGTGCTTAAAGAGTCTCACTTTGGCAACTTCCTTTAGCAGTTCAGCCCAGATAATGTTTTATTGCATCCCGCAGCTACTAGCATTCGCCATTGTTCTTGGTAGGCCAACCATTATGCAAATTAACCTTAAAATCATGATCCTCACTATTGTAAAGGTCATAGCAGTCATTAAATGATCCATCTACCTAGTAATTGTCATTCCACTGGAACCTGTGGCAACTCCCCATTGAAACCTCTTGGCTTTTTAACATATATCTTGCTTTGTTATTAATGTGATGCCCAACACCAATTCTACCTGGATAAAGTTCTTTCACAGGAACCAGGGGGCACAGCAAAAGAGCAGCATTTACAATCAAACTTTTACCTACTTGACATACATTTAAATATGGTAGGAAGACTGTGTGGGGTGGAGTAATTTATTTGTAAAACTAAGCCTAGTAGTTAGAGTTATTGCTTTTAGTCAAGTACTGACTTCCTCTTAAAAATTAAGGGAGAATGAATTTTATGACTTGACCAGAATATATTGTAGGTGCGCACGGTAAGTGTTTCACAGACACACTGACCACAGCTTCGTTGGGTGCCTTAGATTCTAATTCTGTGGTTCAGTTACGGGTGGCTGAATTTAAAATATTCATCTCTTGGCCTCATCTGTTGATTGGGATAAACAAATATATGTTCTGCCGGCCTCAGATGGCATGATGACGGTCAAATACATAACATGTGTGAACTTGGAGACTTTAACAATGCCCTACATATACAAGATCCTGATTGCCACATACCCTTATGTATCTTTAAATTTATTTTCAGCTTTTTGCTTGAAATATTATGGCCTAATTTTGAGAGCTAGGACTTCATGTGGCTTTTTTTCTTCTAACAGTTTTTATCATATTGCTAAACGGTGGGTATTACGTCAGAAAGGTCATCACTTGGGTCAGTCTAAGGCAATAACAAATTCTCATAGCCTCAGTTCCTTCATGAATAATACATAGAGATTAATAGGTGATCTTCTCACAGAGCTATTGTTAAAAAATAAGTGCTAAGGTATGTGTCAATAGAAAAAAAGTTGCAAAATTTGAAATACTATGTCCATGCAAATTAAGAACATTAGTTCTTAGAAGAATGAATATTCTGTTTCCTTTTATACTTGGGAGACACCAAAAATAAATGTTAAATAAACACATGCATCTAAAAAATAATTACAGCCTCCCATTAGGTTGTTGTAGATATCCACTAAAACTTAGTTTATTACCAAATACCAAAATAGTTGTCTAACTTGTCAATGACATGAAAACATCCGATCCTGTGTTATTAGAGTGTGACGTCAGTGACAGTATTGCTGGTTGCATGTCCTTGACTCCATATATATATTAAGCAGCTGTTTTGCCCATAGCACTACTCACTGCGGTCCCAGGAAACCAAAAATAGATCCTGTCTGCCTATAATGCAGAGTTGAGAATTCAGCAGAAAGGATGGTACACGTTTGCTGGTAAGTATAAACAAGAACTTTTAAAGAAGTGGGAACAATGCTGCAGGTGTAACGTGGAGGACATTCGAGAGGAACTTCACGGTGAGTGGAATTCCTGGAGGGTCCGTGGGTGTCTTTGTGAACATCGGCGGTAGCAGCTGTGCGTTCTCAACACCAGCACAGTTAGTCACTGGGCTTCACGTACTAGCTGCTCTCTACTTGCTGTTTCACCAAATCCTCACAAGAACATTGCTCAGGGGGTATTATTATCCACATTTTACAGATGAAGAAACTGCCTAGAGAGGTTGAGCCATCTTCCAAGGTCATACGGCAAGTAAGACAGCAAGTATTCTAGAACTCATGTTTTTGTTTGGAATCCCTTCCACCACCTGCCCACCCACACCATGCTAATGGTCTCTTGATTCCGAACAGTAGAAGCAACCCAAAGCCAAGACATCTGAGAAGAAAATGTAGAGCCCTGGCCAGGTGGCTCAATTGGTTGAAGTATCACTCTGTACACTGTAAGGTTTGGGTTCGATTCCTGGTCGGGGTGCATACCTAGGTTGTGAGTTCACTCCCCAGTCAAGGCGTGTATGGGAGGCAGCTGATGGATGTTTCTCTCTCACATTGATGTTTCTCTCTCTCTCTCTCTCATTGATGTCTGTCTCTCTCTCTCTCCCCCAACCCATTCTTCTCTCTCTAAAAATCACTGAATGTACCCTCAGGTGAGGATTAAGAAAAGGAAAAAAAAAAAGAACACATAGGATTGTTTTGAGGATCAAAGATGGTGGCTCAATATTTAGAGGTGGGTTTGAATAAGGATAAGGCAATAAATACTATAGGCAAGTCCATTCTTCAGGCAGGGTCCCAGCAGGAAAGTGGTGGCACATTCTTTTTTTTTTTTTTTTAATTATTTATTTATTTATTTTAGAGAGAAGGGAAGGAAGGGAGAAAGAGGGGGAGATAAAAGTCAATGTGAGGGAGAAATATTAATCAGTTGCTTCTCTCATGCACCCAGACAGGGGACTGTACCCACAACCCAGGCCTGGAATCCAACTGGTGACCCTCTGCTTTGTGCGATGACACCCAACCAACTGAGCCCCTCACCGGGCAGGGCAGATGGCACATTCCTTAACAAAGAATTTAACAAAGTTTGCCAGAAGGACATTGTACAAAAGTGTGGGGAAGGACATTGTACAAAAGTTGAGGAAAAATGGCGAGGACTCATGAAGTACCCTGGCCTGCATTAGGAAGCCAAACCAGGAGGCTTTACAACCCTTATATCTACAGGGACACAGGGTGAACGGGTACAGCCTAGAAAAAGGTGCAGTTATTAAAGAGCCACTGCAGAAGTGGGAAGACCTCTGATTGAGGCTCGCTTGGGAAGGAGACGGCATAGAGAATAAATAGCTCAACCTTTCTTTTCTTCTACTTTCTGAATATCTGTTAATATCTCCACTGGCCTAATTTCACCAGGACGAGTCTATTCGTCATCTATCGCTGTGTAACAAATTACCATGAACTTAGTGGCTTGATGCCCCTCTATCTCCCAGTTTCTGTGGGTCAGGAATCTAGTCAGGGTCTTAGAAGGCTGCAGTCAAGGTGTTAGTCTCATTTAAGGCTCCAGGTAATCTTCCAAATCCATGGGGTTGTTGGCAGAATTCATTTTCTTACAGCTTAGAATTCGCTCATGATTGCTTCTTTCATCCAGACAGAGAACATTTCCTCATTAGAGCCTCTTCTAAAAGACTCACCTGGTTATATTAGGCCCACCCAGGATAACCTCCCTTTTGATTAACTCAAATCCAACTGATTAGGACCCATAATTATATCTACAAAATTTCTATCACTTATTGCCATATAGCATATATGACCTAATCAGGGGAGTCATATACATAGATTCAGATCATACTCAAGGGGAGGGGATTATGTAGAAGCTGGAAATCGCGGTCTGTGTAGCCAAAGAGATCAACCTCGCAGGCACAGAGCGAGGTAGAGAGTGGATCTGTGGGGCAAAGAGAACACCCAACACAGTAAGTTTTGAAAGGTAAGCAGACTTTAGGACCTGGCGGTTCTTGGCTGGTAGTCTAAGAATTTTGGACTCTATTCTGTATATATGGATCTGTGTGAAATAACTTAACCAGAGAAATGGAATGTTTGGAGATGCATGTTAGGAAAACAAATCTCATGAGTGGTAGAGTGTAGTGGTGGGGAGAAGGGAGTATAGAGGAACTGGAGATAAAGGGACCAGATAGTAGTTTTTGTAAATATTCAAAACATATGGTAATGGGGGCCTCAAGTCCACATGAAAAATAAGCCAATATGAAAGCTACGAAGAATATCAGAGTGGTAGGTGTGGCATGGAGATGGATACAGTGTGTGTAGGTTTTGGAGCTTGGGTCTTGGGCAAGAAACAGCTAGTGGTGCTGTCAAGAGTGAGGAGTGTGAACAGGAACTGATGGGAGAAGCAGGAGTGGTTCTTTTTGGAAGTACCTGTGAAAATCTGATTAAGTATCCTCACAGAAGTGTAGAGTGGGTAATTCAACACCTGCTGGGAGCTCAGGAAAAGGATTAGAGGATTGGGTTGCAGATTTCTGAGGTAAGGCTTAATCATTTGGAGAGGAAAAGATTGCCAAGGAAGGTGGAGAAGATGTTGCAGAAAAAAGCCTTAGAGAAGTGAAAAACGGACAGTAGCAACTTGTCCTAGAATTTGTAACTTGTCTTCTCATCCCAGAAGAAGGGAATGGTCCATGGCCTTCAGGGCTGGTGAGGCTGGGAGAGCAACAGATAGACCAGGAGGAAACAGCAGCTCCGTGGTGCTGTTTTGAGATCACAGGTATAGAAGAATGGACAATGAAGTGGGAAGGAGGCTCCATGGAACTGAAGGAGTGAGGTGAGGTGTTTGAGTAAACAAGTAGAAGAACATAAGGAGAAGGAAATATCAGTATTTGAAAAATATCTCCAAATAGTTCATGAAATAGTTGAAGCTATTCGGAGGCCTTTAGCAAAATCAACATAGGGTTTATATAATGGCTTGTTTGGAAAATTTCTGCATGATCATTTCCTTTTTTTCAACAAAAAGAAATCTCCCAGAAGAGAATAGTATGTTTCTGAGTTCTAATTAATACTCAGGGATTCTTCATCTACTGCTTATAACTTTAGTTGCATGTTTCTGCACCTTTGACAATTTGTTGGACCACACAAAGCTCGGTAAGTCCAGCACAGTTACCCCTAGACTGTTACTCACATTCATCTCTCTAGGGGGCCCACATGGGACCAGTGGCAAATTCTTTCATCTTTGTTACCTAATAATTTAGTAAGAGAATTTTGCAGAGACGAAAGGGATTTAAGGACAACAAAGTTAGACTTATGGTAAAAAAAATACTCAGATTGAATAACAGCAATTCAAGAGAATCACATTGACCACAATGATTCCAATATGGATGTTCTCACACTGGGAATATTTCATAAATTGTCTCAATGGGAGACAAAAGGGTTTTGCTTTCTGCCCTAAATAATGTAGAACTGACTGGTTGAGCAAATAATGCAAGGTATGTGTGACTTGAGAGATTTCAAGAAAATTATTTCATCCTCTAGTATTTACTCTACAATGACCACTCAAGGGCGCTGAAGGCCAGATGTAGCCCCCAGGTTAGTGCCCACTGCGGCAACTCAGCCCATACCACTCCAGGACACACCTGACTGGCCTTCCCCATGTGGTGAAGTTTGCTCTGCCCACAAGTGTGGCTGGCCAGATGAGCTAGGGAATTGATGCCTCCCAGGAACAGCATTCAACTAATCACTTCCCTCACGCCTCTGAGTGGGGTAGCTCTGAGGTGGGATAACTCTGAGGTGTATGATTTAAACTGACCCCCACAGTTCTTGTCATCCACCGCGATAACTGGCTCGATAGTGCTTGTTTTATTGGCTGCCTTCCCTTGCCTGCCTCACTTCTCCGCTCAGCTAATTGTGTTTTCTCCACCCCCCTGTAACTGACTGTACTCAAATCCCTGTCTCAGAGTCAGCTTCTGGGGGAACTCAAAATAAACCCTGGGCATTCTACTGACTTGAGATAGCACCTATCTGAAGTGCCTCACATTTAAGTTGTACTCTGCCAAGACTGAAATAAAATTGTTGGCTTTGGAAACCTATTTCCTGCACTTTGTTCGTTTATTCATTCTATGACTTTCACTTTTCCAGGCTCTGCTAAGTTTCTGGGGCTACAAAGATGAATAGGGTGATTTACACAAATTGATTGAATAGAAGTTTACACAGATACAGAAATTGAACCAAGAAGAGAGTGACCACCTTCCCTTGTAGGTCACAGGTTTCCTGGGGCGGGGGACAGAATACTTGAGTTGAATCGTGAAAACTGAGCAGGTGTTGGGCAGATAGGCAAGGGGGAAGGGAACTGCAGGCGGGGGGAACAGCAGGGGTAAAGGCAGAAAAGCATGAAACATCAAAATGCATTAAAGAAACAGTCTGCAATTTAGTTTGACTGGACAGAAGAGGCGAGAGGGGTGCCAGCATTTTGCTGGGCAAAGGAATTTGAGTTTTTCCCCATAGGATCTACTTGGAGAGAAATCCCTTCGGTAGAAGTGAGCATGATGGCTTGGAGTAGCGCCAGACTGGAGGCAGAAGGACAAATTAAAAGGATGTGGTAATTATTTAAGCAAGAGATGGGGAGTCCTTGAACTCAGCAAAAGCATGAGGTGAAGGAGAAGGCTATAGAAGACTAAAAAAGATAAGATCGGATGGCACTTAGCCCACAGGGCATGAAAAAGGGGTTGGAATGACATTAACAGTGTAGGAAGTGCAGAAAAAGCAGCATGCTCAGTTTATAAGTATGTAGAGGTTGAGAAACTTCTTGAAAAGATTCACATGGCTTCCAGAATGCAAAATTTCAATTCCCAATTCTCAACCATTATGTCCTTAAGATTATTCCCCCGAGGTAGTTCATGCCAATGTGCATATATCCAGGAGTGAGTAAAGTCAACTTACTATGGAAAACTAATTGTTTTAAGCTATTAGGGTGCTATTTTGTGTGTGAGCCATTAATAAAAGACCAATTTGCATGCATAAAGTAGCTAACAGATGGGTGATATTTGGTCTAATACCAGAGTAGAAAAATTTATAAGACAATTAGGGAAAAGAGCTATTACATTAAATGCCTTGAAAATTAATGTTAACATCAGACTTCCTACATTTGGAACAATTAATTTTTGCTAACTTGGTACTGACTCAACACATTACTGTTTTAGCATCTTATTAGACAAGTAAACTACTATATGTACAAAAACGATGGGGATGTTAGGAGAATTAGTTATTTCAATGTGTTGATGACTCTAACTATCATATGCAACATTTCAAAACTGGAATCAAAAAGCAATTTTACATTTAACTTATTTATACATTACATAAAATTTTAAGAAAATGTCACTAAACACAATTTATCTACTTTTGATTACTTTAAGTTTGGTAAGGTTTCTATAGTGAAAACCTTATCTGGTACCAGCTGTTAATCAAAATACAGGTATATATAGAGAGACATGTTTGTTTTGACTATCTGAGACACTAGGGAGTGGTTGTTGCAAAAAAGAAAAGGAAAGAAGGAAGAAGGAAGGGGCGAGAGAAAGAGAGGGGGGAAGGGAGGGAAGAAAATAATCAGTCCCACTTGTTATTTGTTCATTTGTCATAACAGAAGTATAAGGAATAAAGATTCCTGGCTATTTAGGTCTTCTTGTAATTTGAGGTCAGAGTAAGTTTAACTTTCAGTATTTTCTAAATTTAATCTTTATTGTATTTTTCATTACCATTTAATCCCCTTAACTAGAGATTACTACAGTTTCCCAAAATGCCAAAAATATAATCAGACAGAACCAGAACTATTTGACTATACTCAGTCTAAGTGCATTTGCTAAACATTCTCTTTCATACATTTTAAGTGATTTCCACCATGGAACCACTGGAGATGTCTGAATCACATTCCTATGTACCCTCTTTTATTTTCAGCAAAACCCAAAGAAGCACTCTTAGATAGGAAGTAACTTTCAGATCAGTTGGCTCTTGTTTCATGTTCTACATCAGTAATTAAGTTTATTAATTAGTGGGTGCTTTCTCCATTTGGTTAATTTGGTTTCTACCTTCAATGAAGCCACAAAACAAACTGAATGGTAACAGCTCTTCTCCAGCTGTCTTTTTATTTCTTTTTGAAAGAACTTGAGTGCATCAGACTGACCTTAAAATTAAACACTTTCAGAATTATATTCTAAGTTACTTTTCCTCTTGTGTTCCACGTTGTTTTTGAACTCTATGGTTTCTCCTCCAAGCCCACCTAATAGGAAAGTCTTCAAGGATATCTATTTTTAATAGAATTTAAAGATCTCATTTTGGAAGGAAAACTGGGGGAAAAGGCCATTGGACCCCTTACCCTCAGGGGAGAAAGGATGCCAATAACAGATGCTAGCCTCGCTTAGCCACCCAAAATTGCTCACTTAAACCGAAAGTATTGCTCCTGGTTTGCAAAATACCAGAATACCTAGAAATTTCACTTCCATTTTAACATAAGAAAGTTAATAAACTATTAAAAATGGAAAGATGACATCACATTTTCTTTTAAATGATACTTTAAAGTATTTTTACTAGGGAAAAGCAAAGAAAGAAAATTATGATTCATAATTCTGTTACCCAGATAACCTCTGTTAATTTAAATAAGCCGCAAGTATATTAAAAAAATTAAACAGTACCAAAATATATAAAATGAAAATAATGGTTTTCCTTATTTTTTTCCTACCAGAAATGATGTTTTCTAAAGGTAATTGGAGTTAACAGATGCATATAAAACCTCATAAAAATTAAAACATTACATGTATGCTAGCATGTCCACATACACATGTGTGTATCTGTGTGCAAATGTTTTGCATGAAGAAATGATATCACACACACTGATATCCACATCCTAGTTCTTTAAAGAAATTTTAGATAGATATACTTTGGAGGTCTTCCCACACAGATACACCTTATTTTTGAAGGGTGATATTATTGCCATGATTTCTTTAATTTGCCCCTCCTGATGGACATTTGGATATTTCCAGGATAATTTTTTGCTCTTATAAGAATATTGTAATAATAAATTTATATAAAGGTTTAAAAGCATGCCCAGAGGGCACATTTCTAACAATAGATTTTTCTGAGTCTAAATACATGTATTTAAAAAAAATTTGGAAAGAGTATAGCTGAACTGTCCTCCAAAAAAATACATACTAATTTATTCTACCATCAACAGAATCCTCATTAACCTTGTGTGTCATCAAAGGTTGATAAAATGGCAAGGTAAAAAGGCTATCTCATTTTAATTTGTATTTTTATTTTGCATGAGATAGAAAAATTTTACCTTATACTTACTGGCTATTATATTTCAGTTTTTGATCAGATCTTTACTGATCTTTCTAGATTGCTTGTCTTTTCCTTACTAACTTAAAAAGCAAGCAAGCACAAACATTGTAATACTATAATCACATTTAAATTTTTCTTATTAATTTTTATAGCCTCTCAGATATGAAGGAAATATAACTTTATGACTTTATGATGTATTTTTTCTGTATAGATATTTAAATTTTTTGGATTAAGTATATTAATCTTTAATTTTTAACTTCTATTCTATATGTCCTACTTCAAAGGAACTTTTTATATTCAAGATCATATACTCACCAATGCTTTCTTATAGTATTTTAATGAATTTCATTATTTATCTTTAAATCTCTGACTCATCTGGAATTTATTTTGGTTTGACAGTTTCTCATCACATTTGTTAAATTATCCATCTATTTTTACTGGTTTGAAATGTACTTTTCCATTTGCATTTGAGACTCTTCATTGATCTATGTTTTTTCTTACCTAATTGCATGGGTTAGTTTCCTCCTGCTAGAATATAAAGTATGAAGGAGCAAGGATCTTGTGTACCTTGTTTGTAGTTAAATCTGTACCATTTAGAACAGTGTGTGATATAGAGCAGGCCTCAAAAATACTAGTTGGACACGTGAATAATAAAAAGTTCTATATCTCGATTCATCAACTCTAGATATAATCTATTGATTCTCCATATAAAAACAGAGAAATCAGCACATTGACACATTTCCTCAGCTCGGTCTTCACCTCCTGATTTCCTATTGCTTTATTATTATTTATAAATGTCCAATAATTACAATATAAACTTTCTGAAATCATATTTCCCTCACCAATTTAATTTTACTTTATATGTAAATGGATTCAGTACATTCACCTGTAGTCTTATCAGGGCTTCTCCTAAGGTAGGTCTTATTAAGAAGAGTTTATGGGTTTCATGGGATTCACTGAATGTTACAGTTTTGTAACATTTACAAACTGTTTTCTATATGTCAGGCACCATCCTAAGTGCTTTACAAATGTTAAATAATTTATAAATAAAAAGTTTCAGTTCTTGAATTTTTGCAAATAATTCAGTTGCATTAAATTTATATGCCTTCCTGGCTTAGTTTAGGATTTTTTTTAATGTCAATTCCCCTTTATACAACTTCTTTCCCAAATAGTTTGACATCGCTCCATTGCTTCTGACAATAGATACTGCTGTGGAGAAGTCTGAGGCTAGTTGGATTGTTATTCTTATTCTCAACTTGCTTCTTCTACATATATTCTGGAAGAAAATCCCCTTGAGCTCTGAAGTTGAAATTTTAGCAGGATGTGTCTGTGTTTGTCATTACTTATTAGTTTATCTTAGGACACATTACATATGATACATTTGATTTGTTTATCGAAGTCATTTTCATTCCGGTAACATTGTTATATTATATATTTTAATCCTCTTCTCTCTTCCATTTGTTAGGATTGTCAGGTTCTTTTTTTAATAAAAATTTTATTGAGGTATAATTGACATATAACATTATGCTAGTTTTACATACACTATGACTTGATATTTGTATATTTGCAAAATGATAGTCACCACAGATAGTTATAAAAAATGTTTTTCTTGTGATAAGAACCTTAAAAATTGACTCTCTTAGAAACTTTCAAACATGTAGCACAGTGCTATCAACTGTAGTCACCATGTTTTCCTTATATCTCCATGACTTCTTTATGAGAAGTTTTCTTCACATTTTCCACGTGCCTCCTTCATACCCTCTGCATGCACACGTCTTCAGATTGGGAGTATACAGGTGTCCGACTACAGTCGTTTCTCCATCTGTTTGAGGTACAGTGGAAAGAGGGTTGCATTTGGGAGGCAGAGTCAGGGAGCAGGGATGCCAGAATCTCTAGTTTCTCTCCGTCACATCTTAAAGGTGTTGAGTTGGGTAGTGTGTCCTTTCCTTTATTTGATCCCCAACAGTGTATTTCTTTCCCTTTTTTCCCCATTATTCTTTTCCATTTAAAAAAACTTATTGTTCTGTTTTACTCTGCCATTTTACTTTGGGTGATACATATCAACTACATATTTACTAGGTGCTATTTCACATGCTTTAGTTAGCCTGGTTTAAAAGCAGATGCCACCATGCAAGAATAGCCTTGTAATCTCACAAGGTTCATTGAAAATAAATGACTTCCCCAAGGCCACAGACTGGATGGTGATGTTGAAGCTGGGACTTATGTTACTTGCTCAGTTGTGGTAACTAGAGAAATTATATTGATAAATTGGTAAGAATATTAGAAGCAGGTAATGTGCCAGTCACTCTTCTAAACACTGAGCATAAATTAACTCATTTGATTCTCACAACATTGTAAAGTAATTAGCTGCACTTCATAGAGGGAAAATCAAAAGTACGAATGTGGAAGAATTTGTCCAAAGCCACCCAGTTTCAAGTAATAAAAATAGGACTCAAATCTTGGAGGTCCAATCAATCCCAGAAGTGGTGGTCTTAACCCTTACCTTATACTGCCTAAACCACAGTCCAAGTCACATTAAGCTTTCTTTATTGCACACGTGGACTTTAAAAGAACTTGTCATCCTAAGAAGGCTGAGACACTTTCTAAATAAGTCAACTTTGTCAGCCCTACCCATTCATCAAGATATTCTACATACAATACTCTTAATGATTCGGTTTGTTCAAGTTCTTATTGAATTGATTGGATGATTTAATTTCATATTGGCTCAACCTTAATAATACAAATAATTTCATTGATACCCCTTTAACATTTTTGTCCTCACAGTTCGGGGTCGTTACAGAAAATGTAACAGTGAACTGTTATGTGTCAGTGGGACTGTCGTTTTTCCTCTTACACCTTGGTGAGAGAGGAAATAACAAATATGGCAGCCAGCCAAGTAATTAGCATTAACCTTGACCATGAAGGCAAGACAGATGAACCAGCCTGATCATTGCAATATTTGCTGTGGAATTCCTGTCTTAGAACATGGCACAGAAGGAAATGTTTCTTTTTTGAATTTTTTCTCTGTATACCCATCAAATTGTTCCCTTAGGACACATCATTAAAAATATCATTGAATATTCTAATTGTGGCATTCATCAGAACTACTTTATTAAAAGCAATATTGTTCACAAACACAGAATTTAATTAAAAACAGGATTCGGTGAGTTGAGTGGTTTTTCCAATATTTTTCAGCTAAAAGTTTTTGATAGTCACTGGTCCCATAAATTGAACCTGTTTTGAAAAGATTTGAGCTAAGTTAGTTCAGCATGTTACAGCTAAGTTAAAATAGAAAACCTGCATTTTTCTCTGAGGACAACACACATACTCAGCACAACCACATGCACCCACACACACACCAGCATCACCTTACCAAAATACTTTGGTTTCTCTGCACGGAGTATTACTCAAAAGTATCTGAAAGTTTAAAATTCAAACTTGGCAGTTCTATAATCCTCCCAAGGGAGGAAATTCAGGAGAATTTAAAGAAAATTGGCTTAGCAATGTGTTTTGAATATAGTCAACAGAACATTTTCTATTTGGGTACAACTACATCAATGAAACTTGAGTCAGTGGAAGTCCTGTCCGAAGCCATTTAGAAGGTTGTCAGAGCTAAGGGAGGCGTTAGAAGAATACCAGTTGGAACAGAAAACTGCCTTAAGGAAAGACTCTATTTCCTTCCATTTCCTGCTATAGATAAATGAGGACCAAATATAGGAAACCATAAGGTCATTTCAGCAAATAAAAACCAACCCACCATTCTGGGTGTCATATATTGTGGTTACTGCTGCTGGTACTTCATTCACCGTGATGGCTTCAAAGCGTGACTGCAAATACTTACTTTGACACTTCTGATACTCCTCCCACATTCCTGGATCAAGTGGGCTTGTCACTGCTTCGAACAAGAGATTACAGGGGAAGTTACACTAAGTGACTTCTGAGGCCAAATCATAAAAAGCCAAGTAGCTTCCACCTTATTCACTGAAATACTCACTCCCAAAGCCCTGAATTGCCCAATAATAACTCTGCCTACCCTGACTCTGCTACACTAAAGAGGATGGCAGAGCTTACTAGTTAAGAATACAGATGCTAGAACCAGAGTGGTTGGCTTCACATTCTGCCTTTACCAATCCTGAGCTGTTTAACATCAGAACAGTTAATTAATCTCTCTGTGCTTCAGTTTTTTCATTTATAAAATGGGGAGAAATAATAGAATGGTGCCCACAACCTGTCTTCTGACCTGCGCCTTATACAGTTGTTTAGAGTAAAAAATGTTAATAGCTTAGAATAGTGCTAGCAAAAAAATAGACAAAAATTGAAGCATTAGTTAAATAAATCATGGGTGAGTTTTTAGCTGTGCCTTACAGGTTTAGAGGCAGATTGCACTCAATACAGTTCAAAAGCAAATTATTCTGCGTTTTGGATTTCAGAGGACAAATCCTGTGGCAGTAAGTGAAAAGGTTGTTTAGAGCGCTGATGCGATTGAGCAATTCAGACCACAGAAAACGCTCATGTCTAAAAAGCAGGGACGCTTCTGGAAAAGCTTTTCTGCTTGTGTTTCCCTTCCTACATTCTAGGCTGATGTTTGCTGTGTTTACATCATTGAAACAGGCATTTTCCTCTTTGTGTCCTAGCATTAGGTTAGTTATTTGAACTTATAAAATTTACAAGTCTAAAATAGATACCAGCGTGTCCTTCCCCACTCTGCAGCTTGCCTCACCCTGTGAAGGATTAGGTTATAAAAATGAATGAAATCATCATTCCTGTTTACTGGATAATCCCAAAGCTAAAACTTAAAAAAGAGCAGGGGAGACAGCAAAGAACATTTATGGAGAAATGAAGATATATGGGTACAGAGAGACCTAACTAGATATCTTGCAGAAAAAAATTACTGGCAAATGCATCACAGCCTTGGTCATCTGTGGTTTTTCTTCATTCATTTTTTAAATGAAAGTTAGTGCAAAAGGAGCTAAAAGTTGCTCATCAAAGTCCACTTAAAATATAGGTCAATTAGCTAATGCAAACATACAAATATACATGTCTTCAGAGACGCCAACAGTGCTCCTCAGAAGGCCGTCTGCAATACTTCCCACATTCTGCTCTGGAAGCTCCATTTCCCAGCCTCTCTTGTACCCTGACTTCCTGGGAGATTTAACCAAAGGGAGGCTCCGTTGGGAAATGAGAATTAAGATGGGAGAAGCCAGGATTTCTCCTCTACTCTTTCTGCTTCGGACTGCATCATCTTCTTTCACTGACAGACTCACCCACTGTTGTAGCTTCTAACAGATGCACCCAGACTCTGGTCCCAATGACCATATTTCCTTCTGTTAACCTTAGAGGTGGTATCTGTCTCTTGCTATTACTGATCTCTGAATATCTTCATTGTCCCAAGTAGGGCTTTCTACTTCCTCCTCATCAGAGCCCTCTATTAAATCCCTTCTGTTTGAAACACCTAGTATAATTCCAGTTTTCCTGACTGGACCCTCACAGACACCCATTAAAAACTTTTAAAACATCATTTCTGACCTAAAAAATACAGGAGTTGTGTTGTTTCATTGATCTGATGTTTTGTAGACATATGTACCAGTTACCTACATCAATGATATTATGACACACAGGCTAATTTTTATTTTCTTCTGAGCTAACTGAGCTATGTTAGTGGTACACATAAGAGTAATTCTAGCTTGCTGATATAGCAGACATGAGAGCTGGGTTGCTTAAGAGAATGAGTTATCTACTCAGATGCAACCAAATTCTAATTCACCTTCCAATGGGCTCCTCACTGTACACTCTGTTTTTGTCATACCAATTATGCCATATGTCAAACTCACACATGGCATATGATGCATAAAAACTCATCACCCATTAGAAAAAGCTCCTCTTACTGCCATGATTTAACATAATTAATCTTTAACTTTGGTGACACTTCCTCAATTATCATTTTTGTTGACCTCAGGACCACCAAGACATAGTAGGAATCCTTCCCCATAAACCATTTTAGTGGCTTTCGTGTTATCAATTCGAGGGCCTGGATATGGAATGTGGGGGTGAACTGTATCAGGTAATGTCAGTGCATTCCCAGGGAAGTAGCAGAACCTCAGTAGAGAAGCCAGGATCTGTAGTCAGAGCTGACTGTTTGCACAGAAACTTTATTGCAGCTGCAGACTTAGCACAAATGAAAAGGTTTTCTGTGCTCAGTTTCTGGATGAGGCAGATTGCATCACCAGGAATTCCTGTCCTCTAACACATAGTGACCAACATGCCTTAATAAGCATTTGCCTTTTTATTTTCAGGTCAATAACGTCATGCTTTCTGTTCATTATGAAACCATTAAAAAATTTTTTTAAAGTAGAGGGAAAGACAAAAAATAATAATTCCAATGCTGTGACTCTGGTATGCCCTGGGCACAAGTAGTCAGCCAACGTAATTCAGTGCAAACGGTGGGCAATGTTCAGGTTTATGTAAGGCAGAGTTTCTAAGTCACAGCATCTGGCAAGAAGGGTTGTTGTCAGAGGAAGGAGCTTGTGGATCCTTCCATGAGGTGGATACTCTTGGAGGGGATGGGAAGTTGGCCTCATGCGGTCAAGGACAGCATCCACTTAGCAAAAGAGTCAAGGGTTCAATGTTAATGCACTTGAGTTGGAAACACTGACAGCAGAACCTGAGGAAAGCAGATGCAGCAAACAGGATGCTGACCATCTCAGAAAGTCAGAGGATGTGCGTCCAGCCAGCAGGTCAACATCAGAATCATGATAGCCTCAATCAGACAGGGCAGAGGTAGAGGGAGGACAGAGAGAGGCACCAGACTGGTTAATGGTCTATAAGTGGGCTGGGCCAAGGAGGAGCTAAGCTTGGAGGAAAGCTGCCTTTGAAGGATGTTGTTCCCCATACTCTGGCCTAACTTCAGAGTTAGCCTATTTCCTTAAGGCACTCAGTACCGTAAGGTTGTGAAGTGCCCCTCCTAGGAGCAGGACCCACACAGCTGCTCTGAAATGCCTTAAAGCATTGAAGGATGTCTTGTGCCATGTCCAGTTCTTTATGCTGATCCCTTGTTTGAGGAGCCTTTTTATTCACACAATAGTGAGCAATAATTTAGATGGATTTTCCCACCAGATCGATGAATGGTGCAATCCTAACATTGTCTGTAGTGTTTAGTACACATACTGTTCTCAGTGAGATCTAGATAAGTGCTTACAAACCAGCAATCAACTTAAACTGCTTGTAAAGGATCACCTAGGAATTGCTTATGAAGGTCATATTAGCCAGAGATTTTCCATGGCAGTGCCTAGATGACGTTGAATTAAAGACAAATTAGAGTTTGATGAAATGGTAATATAGTTAGGGAGATATTTTCATACTCTAATAGCAAAATGCATGAGAAGGCAGCTAAATCACCTGAACACAGAATCAATATCAACGAAGGGCATTCTTAGATGACCATGCGAAGTGAGTATGGGTATCTGTAAGAGTGGGGGTGTCTGTGCATGGGGGTGACGAGGAAGTAGTGACTCTGATGGGTAGAAAGAAGTTGATTGGGAGCCAGGATTGCCCCAAAAAGCAGTTGAGTACCTTCTTAGTGGCTTTTACAACACTCTATAGTTTCTTTACTTTCATCACTGTAGAAGGAAATTGGAGCAATATCCCTCTTCTCCTCACTCCAAGTAAAACTCTGCCCAGTAGCCTTTCATTCAAGGACTCATTGAGTCTAGCAGCTGTTAACTGGTGGCTAGTTGGTTATTTCTAGCTTAAAACATGTTAGATTTGGCTTACCAAATAGTTTTTACCTTTTTCAAATTTGTTACCAATATCTAAAATTTGGAAAATTTCTCTTAAAAACCTAGAATAGCTGCTTTGTGAAAGAGAGAGATTTGACAACACTAGGTCTCCTTCATTGCCACATAGCATCAGTGTGCTGAGCCGAAGTAACGGGGGATCCTTCCAGATGGGCTATGTGCTCTCCAGTTTTCCACAGACCCCACTGCTCCCTATTGTCCTTAACCTCTGTTGCCATTTGTCATTACACTCACAGAAATGTTTTCCTTAATTGAATAAGTAAAATATCTTGTAGGAACATCTCTATTAAATGTGGGAAACAGAGATAGACTTAAAGCATCTATGCATGCCAGGGAATGTTTTCTTATATCTATTTTACTTCACTCATGTGCATTACCTGCATGGCTGCTATAAGCATTTGAGTTTGAGAGCCTGAATTTGTTTTATTTATTATAGGAGGGTGAAAATCCCAGTGAGTCTGACAGAGGTCAATCTGTGGTACAAACATAACTACTTAGTAAAGTATCATTTCTCTCCTTGTTCTGTAGATAGCCATGTGGATATGAACATCAAAATGTAAGAGAAGACCAGGCTTAAGAATTTATCTGCTCAGATCATTAGGATTTATTTGAACTAGTAACCCTTCTCTTGCACTTTTTTTATAAGAAATGATCCCTGGAAATAGTTTTTAAAGGCTAAATGTTACTATCCTTAATGAACTGTGTGAAGACCACAGAATTTTGTATAAACAGTGAGTTGAGGAAAAAGTCAATCACCTCTTAGAATATGCCAAGCTTAGAGGGACCCAGGTGAGAGGGGAAGCTGTTCCTGTCAGTCAAGAGTTCTTAGCACCCAGCAGCATGTGCTGTCCCAGTAGATGAGATTTTTTAAGTGACTCTCCCAGAGCTATAAAATGTCTCCTTTAAAAAAACAAACAGATGGAAATATTTTACGGGGAACTCTAACATTTTACATCCTGAAGATTTTTTTAACAGACTACAGAAATATTTCAAAAGGGAGGATAATGCTAGTAGAATGGGAAAATTATAGGACCCTAAAATATGAAACACACACATGTGTAGACAACAGCAATGACATCTACCAAGAGACATATTTTCAAAGTGAAACAAAATAAGAGTAAAGGCAAACACTGGATAAGACCAATGAATAGGATAGTATAAATCAATCAGGTAACATGGGACCTTTCTCTCTGGGGGATTGAGGGGAACTTTAAAAATCACAGGATAATAGGCATTCTGCCAATCCCAGGGTTGAATAGTTTTTTCAATGCATCCCATCAAATTTAAAGCATAAGTAAGCCTAATAACCAAACATACTTTCTTGCACTGAGATCTTTCCTCCACTCCTGATAATTACCCTATATTGCCATGTATAATGTGCAGTTTTTGCCCAAATTTTTGAGGGAAAATTAAGGATATGCACTATACATAGGTAGTACCTGAAATACCTTGTATCTTTTTTTGTAATTATTTGTTACATAAAACTTCTTGTACCAGACTTCTGGCCAAGATGGAGGCATAGATAAGACACAGTTTGCCTCCTTGCACAACCAAAAGAAGGACAAAAAGAAATTTAAAAACAAAAAATAACCAGAACTGCCGGAAAACCAAACTGTATGGAAATCCAACAACCAAGGTGTTAAAGAAGAAACATTCATCCAGACCAGTAGGAGGGATGGAGACAGGCAGCCAGGTGGAGAGGACTTGCAGCAAAGCAATGACTAGAGGACTGGGTGGTCCCACATTTACATGCAGATAAACCAGGAGAAACACCTGGGGAGCGAGGCAGACCACGCAACCCACGGTTCCAGCATGGGAAACTCAACCCTCAAAACCTTTGACTGAGAAAACCTGTGGGGGTTGAGGCAGTGAGAGAAACTCCCAGCCTCACAGGAGAGTTCATTGGAGAGACCTAGGGTCCTAGAATATACACAAAACCACCCACCCTGGAATCAGCACTAGAAGGGTCCAATTTGCTTGCAGATAGTGGAGGAAGTGACTGAAAGTCAGCTGAAAGCTGGGCAAGCAGCACTGTTACCTCTCAACCCCTACCCCACAGACAGCGCCACAATGCAGCTACATGGGTTGCCCTGCCCTGACCAATACCTAAGGCTCCACCCCTTACTCCATAACAGGTGCACCCAGACAAAAAAATATGGCCCATTGAAAGAACAGATAGAAGCTCCAGAAAAAAATACAACTAAGTGATAAAGAGACAGCCAACCTGTCAAATGAACAGTTCAAAACACTGGTAATCAGGATGCTCACAGAATTGATTGAGTATGGTAACAAAACAGAAGAAAAAGTAAAGGCTATGAAAAGTGAAATAAAAGAAAATGTATAGGTAACCAACAGTGAAGAGAAGGAACCAGGGACTCAAATCAATGATTTGGACCAGAAGGAAGAAATAAAAATTCAACCAGAACAGAATGAAGAAACAAGAATTCAACAAAAATGAAGAGAGGCTTAGGAACCTCTGGAACAACTTTAAACGTTCCAACATCCAAATCACAGGGGTGCCAGAAGGAGAAGAGGAATGGCAAGAAATTGAAAACTTATTTGAAAACATAATGAAGGAGAAGTTCCCCAATCTGGCAAAGAAAACAGACTTCCAGGAAGTCCAGGAAGCTCGGTCCCAAAGAAGTAGGACCCAGAGAAGCACACACCAAGGCACATAATAATTATATTACCCAAGATTAAAGATTAGGAGAGAATCTTTAAAGCAGCAAGAGAAAAGGAGACAGTTACCTACAAAGGAGTTCCCATAAGACTATCAACTGATTTCTCAAAACAAGCTTTGCAGGCAAGAAGGGGCTGGAAAGAAGTACTCAAGTCATAAAAGGCAAGGACCTACATCCAAGATGATTCTATCCAGCAAAGCTGTCATTTAGAATGGAAGGGCAGTTAAAGTGTTTCCCAGATAAGGTAAAGTTAAAGAAAGTCGTCATCACCAAGCCCTTATTCTCTGAAATGTTAAAGGGACTTATCTAAGAAAAAGAAGGAGATCAAAATTATGAACAGTTAAATGACAACAAACTCACAACTATGAACAACCAAACCTAAAAAAACAAAAATTAAGCAAACAACTAAAACAGGAACAGATTCACAGAAATGGAGATCACATGGAGGGTCATCAGTGGGGAGGGGGAGGGGGAAAATGGGGGAAGGTACAGGGAATAAAAAGCATAAGTGGTATATACAAAATAGACAGGGGGTGGCTAAGAATAGTATGGTAAATGGAGAAGCCAAAGAACTTATACATATGACCCATAGACATGAACTAAGGTGGGGGAATGATGGTGGGACAGGGGTACAGGGCAGAGGGGAATAAAGGGGAGAAAAAAATGGGAGAACTGTAATAGTGTAATCAATAAAACATATTTTTTAAAAACTTCTTTGACCATAATATGTTCAAAAATAAATGCTAAAATTCCTTTATAATACAAAAAAAACCCAAGTCTCTAAATATAAATTAATTAATTAATTAAAATGAAAGATTTTTCTCCCTGAAAGTTTGGGCCAAAAATGTGGGTGCTCATTATACATGGCAAAATATGGTATATTTTTGTACAATTTCTTAATCTGGGTCTTCTACAGAAAAAGAGGCCAGAGGTGGATTCAATAGGTTGAACACAAGATTGAAAATTCTAATGCTGGTTGGTTACTGCTGTTTGTTACCACATCCACCCAACCCCAGCCCATCTCCCAAACCACATTCCTCTGCTCTGTCTTGCTTTGGGTCTCATACGGTGTTATCTGTGGGTGGAATCTTCATTCCTTGTGTCTTCTGACTTCATTGGGTACCAGCAAGAGGTTAGAGGCCAGGAGAGAATAGAAAAGTCACTGTATTTAGTCCCCCACTCTCTTCCTGCTACGCATCTTGACTTTACTACTCTCTTCCCTTATTCCTTCAGAATTAGGGTGTTAACAGTTCTTTCCTATTGGTGCACCCTGGGCATCTCAATTTCTATTGCTTCCCTTGACTATCCAACTGTCTTTACTCTTCTGCACATGGTCTGGGAATTAAACTCTCTGAAATTAAACCCTTTCTATGGGCTACCTGCTCTTGCTAAAACACTGACAGGTATAGTTTCATTTGCTAAAGGTCCTGAGTAACTAGTTAAATGTTTATCGCATTATGATCAATAATAATGATCATTTTGATAATAAAATTGAGCTTTCTATAGGTCCAGCAGTGTATTTTACAAGCATTGTCTCGTTTAAGCCTCACATTCACCCTAGAGGTAAGACATTGTTTTTATCATCATTATTTTGCATACAGGGAAATTAAAGCTTAGAGAGATTAAATGATTGTGCATGGGTTGACAGTAACTAAGGGATGGACCTGAGACTCAAACTCAGGTCTCTCTGAAGCTGTTCTAGAAAGACAGAGTGAGCACAAGAGCCATTTGAAACCTCTGAGGAGCTGCTGAGGAAGAAGATTGGAACTTTTTCTGTTTAAGAACAAAGGGCAGAATTACTCCTAAAGGATAAGAGCACTGGTGTGCTAATAAATGTTTAACAATGGGTTCTCAGTGTGGGGTCTGGAAAAGGAGCCCTGATTTGTAGCTTTTGGCACTTTCTGTGATGGCAACAACCATTATCTTGATTTTAAGGTGCCAACTTGAGTTCGCTCAGTGTGGAGTTGGGAACAGGTATGCATAGTCAGCTCTCAACGTGGCATGAGTAGGTGTGGGCCCACTCCAATACACAACTGGGTAGAAATCTCAAAGAAGTGGATTTTGTTGAAATAAGAGGAAGATCTATCCAAAATAGCCATCAACTGCCCTGTGAGGAAATGAGATATTCATTTTTGTAGGTCACTAGAAGTTCAATGAGCTGCTGTGGATCTCCTAGCGGAAATTCTGTACTCCATAGGACCTAAGCTAACCTCTTAGGTCATGTCTGACTCTAATATTGAAAGATTTGTGTCAGAGCTATGTGTATTCTAGGTCAGAGAGGAGAGAAGAAAGAGTTCAGGCTTTGGAAATAAGTAAAGCCAAGATGCTGATCCCAACTTCAAAGGGCTCTGTGACCTTAAACAAGATGTTTAACCACTCTGATCCTTTGTGTCCTCATCTCTGTAAAATGGAGATAATACACCTTCCTCTTTGTACATTATTAAATGCATTTTACAAGTTTCTCCCTCTATCTTTTCCACTTATTCCTCTCTCACTGGGGGCAAAAAGCAAGTATCTACGTAGGAATCACTCCATAAGCAAATTTGGTTATAGGATTAACATCCAAGATTCAAGAGTCTTACTTCATAGTTTGACCTGTGAGATATATATATTCTGCATATATGAATATGTATATTGAATATATAAATATAATGTATATTTATATATAAAATAAATACATTGAGCTGTATTATAATGTGGTTCTTCTGAAACTGGCTGGAAAGTAAAAAGAAAAGAGAAAGAGAAGTCTACTGGAATCTTGACCACTAAATCTAACTAGAGGCCATGGAACCTTTTTGAGATACTCATATCAGAAGTCCAGCCAGCTGGAATGTGTTTTGTAACCCTGCCTCCAGTGTAGCATTATCAGAGGAAACAAACGAATGACCTGCCAAATTGGTTTTGGAAACACCAACCTACCCTGGCACAGCACAGTAAAATGTGCAAGAGGAAGAAAAAGAGGCCACCATTCCAAGTCCTCTGAGTCACTTTAAGGAGCAAAATCAGTATGTGACTCTAGAACTTACTGGTCCATTGAAAAAGGCTGCCAAAAACCTTCAGAGTAAGCAAGCCCTAAAACAAATCCCTTTCTTACTCACTTTGCTAAGAGCCCCCTGGCAGTAGAGATGTCTGAACTTCAGTCACATAGGTAAGAGCAGAGATGAATGCCACCTGCATGGTTTGCGCTCAAGGTACCTCCCTTTAGTTGTGGTGGGCTGAGCAAATAGAAAGATAGAAGTTACCCAGAAGGCTATTAACTAGCCTTGCCTCAAAGAAGATTTTGCTATAAAGGGGCCTAGTTAGATGTCAGAAAAGAACTTCTCCTTAATTTTTATTTCAAAAGAGTTACTTTTTAAAGTTATTAAATTTACTTAATAAGTTACCACCTAATTTAGTATAATGTTTGATTTCACAGAGATTGACAAAAAGGAATTGGCCAATTCCAGACCAAACTAAAGAGCTACAAAGCTGTTTGAGTTTTATCCTCTTGTAAGACTGAAAGACTGAGTCCTCCCCAAAGAAGGGCATGGAGAAAGAAATGAGCTTTTCAGCACCTACAAAGTACCAAACACTTTGCTATGTTTTCTTGTTGAATCCTCTCTATAACTCCATTCTTATCTTTCTGTATATGTGGAAATGGAGGCTCAGAATCATAAAACAACTTTTTAGATCACAAAGAACCAAACTCTAAGAACCTTTTTTTTTTCCTGTCTTTAATGTTACTCAACTTCCTGCCTTTAACTTCTTGAGTCTTGAGTGATTTTAATCAATATCAGGCATCTAGGCTAAAGCTCTTGCATCATAATGATTGGGCAAGAAGTGCAAAGTCCAGGCCAATCAGAACGTAGTCTGTGTCCATCTTAACTCAGCCAGTGGGATTGTGTGGGTATACATGCCTGCTGAGCTGGACTCTGCCCTCAGGGGACTCTGCCTCCAGTTGGGAAGACAGTAACACAGGAGAAACACTTAGAGCATAACAGTACCCTGTGGCTAATTGAGTATAAATGGGATGGCTCCATGTGTCAGTTCAACCAGAGCTCAACAAAAGAAAAAGTCCTTGCGGGTGAGTGGAGGAGGTGATGTGGGGAGATCAGTATAGGAAAGATCATTTTTGTAAAGGGAAGACTTGATGGTTAGGTTGGCTCTTGTTAGGTTAAGGGATGATTAGAAATTAATGGGGGTGGAATATGCAAAGTAAAATTACAATGTAATGTCACTGCATGCCCTCCAGAAGAACTAAAATGAACACTGGAAATATCAAATAGTAACAAGGTTGTAGAGAAACTGGAACTCTTGTACATTGCTGCTGGGAGTATCAGTTGGTTATAGCCACTTTGGAAAACTGTTTAGTTTCTACTAAAACTAATCACATGCATACCTTATATACAATAATTCCTCTCCTAGAAATAAGCCCAGCAAAGATGTAGGCATAGGTCCACAGAAAGATATATACTAGAATGTTTATAACATCATTACTCATAATAGTTCAGTTGGAAATTGCCTGACTATCCATCAACAGAATAGATATATAATTTTTTGTATCCTCACACAATGGTATATTAATAGCCAAGAGACTGAGTAGTTTACAACTATACACAAATACAAGGATGAACCTCAACCATGATATTGGCGAAATAAGCCATACACAAAAGAATACATTCTCTGTGATTCCATTTACAGCAATTTTCAAAGATCAAAATATCTATAGTATTAGAACTTAAAATAGTGGTTACTCTTGGGGAGATAGTGACTGGCTCAGGATACAATGGGAGCTCTAGGATGCTACTGATGTTTCATTTTGTAATCTGGATGCTTGTTACACAATTGTGTTCAGTTTGTAAAAATTTACCAAACCATAGACTTACAATAAGTACAATTCTTCCTATGTGGATGATATATCAATAAAAGATGAAAAGTTAACATATGTGTAGGTGACAGTTTAGATTAGAATGAATTTCCCTCTAATCCTCGACAGTGCCCAGTTGCTCTTGTTACACAGTAAGGGAGGCTGGCTTTTCAGAAAGATATTCTCCATCTTTGCAATCCCCACAGCTATGATGATGTTCATGGTGGGCTACTGAAAATCTAGCACTGTCTCCAGATAAGTTGCATATGCATATGTAAGAAGAAAAGACTCTTCCTTTTCTACTCCCCCCACCTTCTTCCTCCCACATTTCCAACCCCCAATCAGCCTCCTGCTAAGTATTAGTTAACCTCCTAAACCAATACATCTTGATCTAAAACTAATAGGAAGGAATGTTTGCTTTTGTATCTGGGTTCAAAGTACAGACTACAGCAGTTGGCTTTTAAGTTTATGTTATAGGCTTAATTTTCTTGCTCAAAATGAAATGAGGAATACATTAAGACTCTGAAAGGAAAAAAAATGATTGATGAACTGGCTTATATGACTACAGTTCCTTTAGCAACAAAAATATTTGGTTCCCTTATTATTAAGATCAAGCAAAGTACCGGGATGTAAATGACACAAAAATGGTTTGAATTAGAATCAAATAATTGCCATTCTGAGTGAACATAAATTTTTTTTGAGGGGGCTGGTGAATGAGAACAAAAAATAACTAGTACACTCTGAAGCAAAGCTCACATCTGAGACTTAAGCTCTAAAGCTCTTAAAAAGGAGGCTTTTTCCCTCTTAAGAGAGAGGGTGAGATGCAGGCAGCAAGAGGAGTGGTTTTCCCAAGCTGATTTTTCTTACGAGGTGACCCAGCCTGGGTCGGAATGTTACCATGTGATCAGCCCAGACTGTGGCAGCAACACAGTCTCAGCACAGAAGTTAGGACTTTCTGCAGCATCATTAAAATAATTGGGAGAGAAAAAAAATGTTAAGCTCCAGAAGCTTGAATCACAAGCCTCTTGGAAAGGTTAATAAGCTTTCTGCTCCCCTCTCTTCAATGCCCTGCCACCCCCACCCTTCCCACTTGCAGTGACAGACTGGTTATCAGTTGGGAAAGGAAGATTCAGAATAAAGCCTTTGTTTTGAACAGCTGAATGGCCCCCCTTCCACAACCGATGCCGTGAGTTCTTGTTTATGGCTATGCCACGGAGATCCAAAAGGGAGTCTGCTTTTGCTCTCATGACTGGGAACTACCAACCAAGCAGACTCTTGGGTCCAAAAGGAAGTCAGTCCCACAGTATGAAGGCATATCTGACAGAGGGAAGTAGAGGGACTGAGTGAGTGGGATGGAGGAAACACACAGGCCAAGGTTGGACTCTGTGAGAGATGAGTAGCATAGATCCAGCAAGGGAAGGCAGGAAACTTCTTTAACCAGGGAGGCAGAAACGATTGCAGTTCAGCTTTCGGGGAAAGTGTTGGAGCATGGAGTCAATTCAACTCTGGTGGGTGGTGCAACAGCTGGAGGCCAGCAGCAACTGGACAAGTGGATCTGTGTCATGAAAGGAGAAGAGGGAGAAAGGGAGGGGGGAAGAGAGAGAGAGAGAGAGAGAACTGCAAGGGACAGAGCTTTCTTCTCCCTCACTCCTCTTTGGCCTTGTAACACCCTGCTACAGTCAAGATGGACTTCTTTTAGCAGAGTCCTCTGGCCCAGGCTACCATCATTCTGCCACCAACACCTCCCCCCCACAAGCAGCAAAGTCCCAATCTTAAGGCTTGGCTCAAGGTTAGCAATGAGGGAACGATTTCCTGTTCCTCCTTCTCATCAGTGAGCCTGTGTAGTTAGTGCCAAGGCTGGTTATTAATGGAGGCCAAGAGGGCAGTATGCCTTTCCCAGAGAGACAATGAATTTTTAAATTTTGTTAAAAACTGTTGATTTGGGTGAGCAAAGCTCTGAAAGAGAAGACAGAAAAGCTTAGTCCTTAAGAAAGTTATTTCAGAAACCATGTCCAGAGGAGCAATGGACCCAGAAGGAAATTCTTTCTCTCCTGTGTTGAATGGAAGCTCTCCTTAATGAGTGAAAGTGGAAATGTGGACAACTGTTTGGATCTGGGGTTCATTCTTCACAAAGGCCCTTTTCCCTGACAGTTGCAGTTGACTTCTTACTGAACTCAGTCTTCTCAGCTGAGCGTATTAGTGTCATGCTGTCCCAGGGAGGTATACTGGGACCTTTCCAGCCTAAGTCTTTGCTCAATTGATTAGCTTTTTATGCTTTTCTCCATTTCACGTCCCAATCGCAATGACTACTGTGCCGTCAAACCCTTTCTGGGACAGTTGTTCTCTTCCCGTCCTGCAGAATGGACAGACTTTGTTAACTGATATAAAAACAACCCCCAAAATGTTAATCCTTAATTGCTTGTTTATCATTTACAGGAATCCTTCCACATGACCAGTCAGTAAGCCAGGCAAGCTCTTTCCATTTTGTGGCTCTGTCCTATTTTAGGGGTCTTGGAGTCTTTGCCATTTAAGTACTCAGGGGGGAAACAGACAGTAGAAAAGGGACCAGCATCTTAACCCCTTTGTTTAGAAGTGATGCACATAATCTCTGCTAGTATTCCACGAGGGAGACTTAGTCACATGACCCAACCTAGGCTTGAGAGGGACTGGGAATTGTGGCTCCTCTCTAGGAAGACTTCCCAACATAGCTGCAGCTTTGCTTTAAAAGCATGACTTTTTAGTGGACAATAGGCCATGCTTCCCAGAGAAAGTTATATTTTATAGGACTACCCCTCAGCTATGGCTGGTTGAACCAGGGGTATGGCCTGCCCTGATCACATGTGGCCCATTGTAAAAATGTATGCCCCAACTGGCACAATGACTTATAGCTGATTCAAATATATACCATATTTGAGGAATTTGAACTACCAAATATGGAAATCAGACAGTCAGGTGGAGAAACAGACAAGCAAAATACAATGGAGACCCCTTCGTTGCAGAACACAGGAAGGGATATCCACATAGTGCTGCCGATGAACACTTTTCAAGGTTGGACATTTGTTAAGACCTGCTGTTGTTGAAGTCGCATGGTCAGAAAATAATGGAGCCACACTGAAACTCAGATCTCCCTGGCTCTGAAGCCTGATTTTTAGAAAAATCTTGTTATACTCCTTTCCTACTCAATTTTTTTTTTACCTGTTGTTCAAGTACAGTTTTCTCCATTTCCCTGCCACCACTTTCCCCTGCCCCACCAACCCCCACCAATGTTTTAAATAGTACTTAATAGTATTTTTGGTAAATTGTGTCATTGTTCTCAACTCCCCTGCCCTTCTGCTTTAGCACTATATATTCACACCCTTTGCCATGTAACTTCGTGTGTCATTACTCAATTTCGCTATCCATTGATAGTGGAATTGGCTGTATGACTAACTTTAATCAGTGAAATGTGTGTGGAAGTGATTGTGTGCCAGTTCCCAGAAAAGGCTGTTTCAGTCACCCCCTTCTACCCCTGAGGTAGCAACAACCTCATCAGCCTGAGCCCAGCCCAAAGCCCAAACCCCTTGCCTGAAGCAGAACAGTTTCAGCTGACCTGTAGACCTGCGAATGAGAAACACAAATGCTGTTGTTTAAGCCCTGAGATTTGGAGTGGTTTGTTATACAGCTTTATTGTGGTAAAAGCTGACTAATACATTTTCGAAAGGCAAATGGTTTCCTATTTAGCACGATTGTACATATATATCTGCATTTTTGAGCACCTATTATGAACATTTAACACAACATATTATTTTGATCCCATGTAAATAGTTTCCCCTTTAGCCCAAAGTATAATTTACATTTTTATGATGAGCAAAGTTGAGATTCTTATATATGAGAAAAAAGGTACTATTTAATACTGAAAACCCTTCCATTTATTTTTTTCAGATCAACAACCACATTTATTAAACAATACTTGTCCAAGGACTTTTCATACAGGTCATATCCTTATGGATTCTACATTGCAAAGGGAGTCCACTGTTTCTCTTTTGACTTACTAACTAGACTTGGTTTGTCAGTCCTGGCAGAGGCCAAAGATGTCCTTGCTCGATTTTCTGTAAAGTTTCCAGGTGAACAAGAGAAACAAATCAACAGCTGAGAAAAGATGACACCATCATTCCCCATTTTAATGCCTCTCCTCTGAGCACCAGTCACACAACGTCTGTTTGGAACACACGAGGAACATGGAACTAAAATGAATGCTGAAGGGAGCGGAAGAGTAGGTAGCATGTTTGATGTGTTTGTGTTAAAGGCAGTTGCAATTCCTGGGGCAAATGATAAATGTGCTTCTATTGTGCGTGCCTTAAACTAGAAGACAGTCTTCAAGTCCTTTTTTTCTGCGTCAGAGTAAAAAGAGAATTGCATAGATGAGAAATCTTTGTTAGAAGTTCCCTGTATTTTGATACAGCTGCACACTCAAAATGAAATGCTTAGGTCTCTATTCAATTTAATCAAGTTACTACAGAACTTTACATTATAATAATTGCTTGAATGAACATTTTGCCAAGACCAGAAACAGCAAATACAGAGTGTCTGTGCTGACACTCAACTGCCCATCCCCTTCCCCACTCACCACGAGGCAATGCTGTGACAAACATTACTCTTTCCTGCTCGACCCAGAAGTAGCCTCAGTTCCATCTTAGCACAGCACTGCTAGCAGTTGCTGCTAATCTATGAAGTTGGCACCTGAGGTGACAACTACTTACCTTGCTTTACCTAGATATTTTGTGCATTTCTGATATCATTTGTTCTATGCATATTTTGCTGTCAATTCATCAAACCACTTTTGAAATAAAGTCAATGCAAGCGTAAAAGGACAAACTAGGACACAGATAATATGCTACATACACATTCCATTTTTTTACCTGGTACTGTCTAAAGATGGTAATATAACATGATAAACAAAGGCTCAGGGAGAATCACAATTATTGCTTAAAGAGAACCAAAAAAATTAATAGGGCATAGATCTCCTTGGTCTGTTAGAAAAATTCCTAGGCAAGCAGGTATTTTCACTGAAGTTTCACAGAAAGCAGTGGCAAGGCCTGACCTGTGGCAGACATGCTGTCCCTGATTCAGCTACACATTGAGGGAATCCGGTCCAAAAAAAGTGACTGTTCTTTGGGCAGAAAGACAAACTTTGTGTGTGGCTATGTGAGATTACTCATGGTAGACACAGTATAGTTTCAGACCACCTGGGGAAATGTGTTAAAGAGAAAACATATATTAGCATAAATGACTCATCAGTGTTTTCAGACTGAAATACAAAAATCTGAATTTATCAGTTCAGGGCTCCTGGTGCTTCTCTTCCCGTCTCCCCCCTGCTAGGCACCCCCTCCAATGTTCCCTTTTCTCCTATTCTGAATGCATCAGTGTCCTGGAAATTCTGGCAGCCCTCCTAGGCCAGCTGCTGCCTCTGACCTGGACATTCCCAGCCTTCTGCGAGGTCACAGGACGTGCTGTATTCTGGGATTCCTCTAATGAAAGATGGGAAGGGCTTGAGACTGTGTGTCCCCACTGACCTCATGACCCTGTGCGTCCCCGGTTGGTGGGTCCAGTTTACAAATGCAGCCTTGACTTCCAGCCCTACAATCCAGGCTCCATGGATGTGAATTAAGTATAACCCCTAGTTGATAAATTCAGTACTCCACTCAGCTTCTTAACTGACAAAAGAGCTCATGGAATAAATATGAATGTTCCTGTTTCCTAAAGGAGAAAAACAGAGAGAGGAATCTTTGACAAAAGTGCTTGAGTTTAGATATTATGGATTTAATGGATTATTCTCATATTCTAGAAGCAGAAATTGTTGCCTCAAATGATGAATGTGCATGTATGTTTCACAGCTTCTTAAAGCCCCCTCTCCAGCTTTCCTGCAGCCTGGGCTCCTCAGTCCTAAGGGCACTGTTGCTACAGTGATGTTGCCATGCATGTCAATCATACCTATTGGCCTTCTGAAAGGCCTTATCTTTACTCACCCACAAATTCACCAGGCACCCCCAGAAGTGTGGTCTTGGGCACACAATAAATGTCCAGTCATTCTTTTGTGGCAACATCAATAATTGGGGTCCGATTACACTTGGACAGGGTAGGTACAACAACAGAGAGAAGAGAGATGGCATGCTAGCCGCACAACAGACCAGCTGGAAACTCATGCTCCCTGTCCCATCCGCCTCCCTTTCTTCTTTCTGGCGTTCGAAGTAAGTAAAGGGTTAGAGAGCACGTCCATGTCAATAAGAAGGAACCAAATAAAGAAGACAAAAACAAATAAATACATAAATAAACAAGGGGAAGTGGGGGGACTTGGGGTTGTTAAAAAGGAGGGACTCTCGACTTCTGGCACAGACTCAAACCTGGAAACCCAGTGAGGTTTGCCCATCACTAATGATCACATAATAATATGTTCCCAGGGGAGGTCTGAGAGAGGCTATTAAAATACCACAGCTCTGGTGCCGTATGGGAGAGGAGCTTTCTGAAACGTGGTCCCTGTCAGGTTTCCCTTGAGAGTCAGAGGAAGAAAAAAAAAAAGACAACTGCACTTTGGCTCCTGCAAAGTAAGTGTTGGGAAAACGAGCTGGGGAGGTTTCTCTCCCCAGCCCAGCGTTGGACATGCTTGCATTCTCCTTGTATATTTTAACTGGGGTGATGGGCCAGCTTGTTAAGTGTGCTGGCTGGCTTGTTGAGTGACTGGCAGAGAGCCGTAAGTGAGCGGAAACTAAACCATTTGTGCGGTATGAGGTGGCCAAAGTAGCCAGAACCAGGCTTTTGTGATGTCTTCAATCAAAACAGTTATTTCAAAAGATGTTGGCGACCCTGTATTTCCTTCTCTCCAGTGGAGCACACATGGATCTTTGGGCATCTTGACTGATCACTGTGGCTGAAGAAAAGCCCTAATTTCATCATATCCTATGGGCTACACATGGTAGGGCTCAGTAAAAGTTTTCTTTTTAATCATTTTTATTGAAGTATAATTTAATACAATTAACTCACCCATTTTAAGTGTGCAGTTCAAAGAGTTTTGAAAAATGTGTATGTCCTTGTAAGCATTACTGAAATTAAGACAGGACATTTCCATCAACCTAAAATCTTCCCTTATGCACCTTGTAAGTCAATACCGTCTTCCAGCCCCCAACACCACTGATCTGTTTTCTGTCACTGTGAATGAGTTTGTCTCTTCTATAATGTCATACAGATAGAATCATACAGTATGTATGCTTATGTATTTGGCTTCTTTTGCTTAGGACAATGTTTTTTAATTTCATTGATGTTAGGGGTATCCATATATCATTTATTATTTCTATTTCTAGGCAGTATTCCAGTGTATGAAATATGCCACAGTGTATTTATCCATTTACCTGCTGTTAGACATTTTTCTTTATGGAAATAAGATACAGTCTTACAAGGAATGAAGAGGGTAGAGAAGACAGAAGGAGAAGTTAAGACAGTTATAGAAATATGGAAAAGACTTAAATTGGCACTTCACAAAGATGATATATAAATATCCAACACCTGCAAATTAAAACTCGAATAAGTTGCCATCATGTCCTCACAAGAATGGCTGAAAAGAAAAACACTGACAATACCTAGTGTTGCCAAGGATATAAAGCAAACAAAATTCTCATGCTGTGCTTAGAGGACTATAAATTGATACTGTCGTTTCTGAAAACTGCTTGGCAGTGTGAACTAAAACATAACACACACAAACCTGTGATCTGGCCGTGCCACTCCTAGGTTCATGCACAATAGAAACACACACACATGTGCACCAAGGGGCATGTCCTAAAATGTTCATAGCAGTACTATTCAGAATAGTCCTAAACAGACAGTCATGTAAGTATTCATCAATAGTATAATAAATAAATTGTGGTAAGTTCACGTCATAGACTACTTCACTGCAATGAGAGTGAATATTACACATATAATAACACATACAACACATTAAAATATGGATATTTCATAAACATTATGTTGAACATAAGAAGCTGTATACAAAAGAGTACATACCATGTGGTCCATTTATATACACATTTCTAGAACTTCTCTCTCGTGTTAAAAGTTAGGACAGTGGGTGGGGTAGTAATAGGAAGAGAGTACACCTGAAGCTTCCATGGCACTGATGAAGTTCCATCAATGCCAATGTTGCATTTATTGATTTGGTTACTCTGATGTGCTCAGCTGATAAAAATTCATTGACATATGCACTTAATGTGTATGCTTTTTCTGTATGTCATTCAATAAAGAGTAGGAAAACTTTTATATTCTCAAACCTCCGCTGTCATTTACACACACACAAATATATGCACATGTACACGCAGGAACTGAGAAATTGTTGGTCAAGCACGCTGCCAACTGTGGTTCATAAAACGGGGTCAGGGACAAAAGCAGGTGCCAAGCACTCCATGTCTTTGTCAAGGAGACCAAAATAATTGTGACACTAGATTCAGGGGTGCTAGTAAAGGCATCAAAGTACCTACTTATAAGTGGAGATACCTATGATAACTGAATAATCATGTATCATAAAAATTGGCACGAGTCTTTGGAAGCATCTGTGCATGTTCGGTCCTCCTCCTAGCAGCATGAGAAACCAGAGCTGGCAAACTGACCCCACCAGCTCATGATCTCCATTAATACCTTGTAACAGTTGGTCCTTAGTCCTGGTTTTTCAAAAAGTTAATAAGGGGGTCAGGTGAACTAATGGAGGGTTTGAAGTCTTGGTTACAAGCCGAGTGGAGCAATATGAAGTGTGATATAAAGTATTCATTTGTTCCTTAAAATATCTCCCCCCACTGTTGTCTGAAATGCCACTATTATAGAGTAATTAATTTGAAAAGAATTACCAGTTATAACTAACCAACACTCCTACTCCTTATTTCAATGGCATCAAATTTGACCATGATGCAATGATCAAAACAGGGGAATTAACACTGGCAAAATATTAGCTATAGATATTTTTGAATTTCATTCATTTTTCCAATAATACCCTGTATTTTCCAAGGTGTAATACAGGATTTCACATTGCATTTAATTATGTCTCCTTAATTTCTCCCAAGTTGTGATAGTTTTTCAGTCTTACCTTGTCTTTCATGTTTTCACTTTTGAAGAGTACCACTCAGTTATTTCATCAATGTCTATTTGCATTTGTCTGATTTTTTTGCTCACTATCAGATTGAAATTAGGAATACTGTCAAGAAAACCAAAGAAGGAATGTTGGACATTGTTCAAGGCATCATGACAGAGACCACATTATGGCGATGTCTTATTACTAGTGTTACCATTGGGCACTTATCAGGTAGCATTTTTATAGAAAGAGGTGGGAGAAAAAAACAACACGGATTTGTCATGGCAATAGGCAGTTCTATGCAGAAATGCTGTTACGGATTGAATGATGAATAACTATGAGTCTTCATATGTATCACCGTTTTAAAATTTACTAATTGGATATTAAGAACTGTCTAAGATGTGGGTGATTTCTCATGGCACTGGCTGCATGGCTTTGTAGGGAAGCTAGTGACAGAGCCAATCGGTGTAAACAAACACCTGTCTCGTGGTGCTCGGGGAAGTCAGAGTGGAAAGAGGGATGTCTAGATGGAATCTGGGTCTTGTAAGGAAATATCACTAGTTCAGGCCAGTAGCTGAACCCTAAATACTGATATTTAAGTCCTTAGTGCATGGAGCTTCCCTTGCATTGTTCCATTGTGAGACAGCCTGGTTACAAGGCAGGAGAGCCAGGATTTGTGGCCCGGAGACCTGGCTGTGCATACTAACATCCTCACTTACTACCATGCAAACAATATCCCAGCCTCATCCCCACTTGCAAAATGGTGATGCCTGCCTGTGAGCAGGCAGGCTGTGAGCCCAGTGCTGCAAGGACAGTGCTGAGAACTGTTTGTTCTGCTAATACTCAATACACGGAAGCTGGTTTTTACAGAGCAGCAATACGGTATAAAAAAAGCATAGAATTTTAGAGTTGGACACTCCTGCCAATCTTGGTTCACCCACTTTCTAGCTAGGTGACTCTGGGTAAGTTATGAAACTCACATCAATTTCTGGAAAATGTTGAGAAGCATCCTTAATTTGTAGAGTATAACAATAAACCGTAGAATATTCCTGGCATATAATGTGTGTCCAAATCCAGTAAATTTTATGTTTATTATTGTTGATTACATTTTAGCTAGTTAGTCCTAATCTTGGCCTCTCCCCAGGCCAAATTCTCCCTTTAGGGTGCCCTCATGACCATGAACTCAGCTATACGGGTTCTTGGCACTTGAACTAGGTTCCTGAGCAGAACTAATGATTCAAAGGAAATCATGGGTCTTCATGGTACTGGGATATAGCAGCAACGAGATTTTCTTTTCAATGGAAAAACCTTTGGCATCAGGGCAAGGAAGAAATCTTTCTTATGACCCAGCACTGATTTACCTCCAAACTCTCAAAGTGTCTGCAAGAGAATTTCTATATTCTCTTTGGATATAAAGGAAGTATTGACACAAGATATAGGCAGTTTGGAAATGGCCACTTGCCAAGATGATTAAGATTTTATGACAACATTTCAACTGGAATAAATTTTCTTTTTAACCATATTGCTGTTGGTGGCATTTCAAAGTATAAGAAAAGCTCTGGCTTAGAACAAAACGAAGCTGTTGATGAGAAGCTCTTCGGCACCCTGGAGTTAGGGTTAAGGATTACTCCTGTGAGAGTGAGGGGCACAAGCCGTGCAAATTGATGTGTCTTTTACATAATTGTATATAAAATAAACCATAGCGTTTATATTTTTTATTATAGGGTAAGTGTAAGTTATCAGGAAAGAGAAAACGTGGGTCCCGAGCCCTTTCTGCCGTTTACTTGCTCTAAGACACTGGAAGGGAATAGTGCCTGTCTTGGGCTTGCCTGTCTCATCTAAAAATTAGTGAGAACAAAACCATAGACTCAAATCAAATAGATACATAATGTGCAACCTTCAGGATACTGTGGGCAACAGATGCACATAGTGGGTGCTTAAAAAGCACTTGATGCATTTAGTAGAATTTAGACCTAGTGTATGCTTGGTTGAGCTGGCTTTGGGCATGTATCTGGGACTTTCTTATAAAATAAAAAGTACTAAACACCAATGGCTACAAAGGTTACTCTGCTTCCAGATGCATCTGTGTCTTGGTCTTTGTGTCTGTGCCTACCTATATACTTACACAAGCATTCCACCACAGATATCAAGTACACATTCTGTCGTACAGATCATCTGTCTTGAAGACATACCCTTTCAATTAGATTAAAAGCTTAATGTCCTTTATTTTGTAACCTTCAGAGGCCAAGTGCTTCCGAGGAAAATGCAAATAATGGCATACAGCAGTTCTCCCCTTCTCCCCGGGGTATAAGTTCCAAGACCCTCCAGTGGATGCCTGAAACCTCAGATAGTGCTGAATCCCACACATATTTTCCTACATATACATACCTATGATAAAGTTTACAGCTTCTCTTCGATGTATCTGAATTACCAGCATCACTACCCTTGCACATTGGAGCCAATATTAAGTAAAATAAGTAACATAAGCACTGAGATTCTACTACAGTTTATCTGATAACCCAATCAGCTACTAAGTGACTAATGGGTGGGTAGCATATACAGCATGGATACGCTGGACGAAGGGATGATTCACATCCTGGGAGGGACAAAGTGGGATAGAGCAAGACTTTATCATGCTGCTCAGAGTGGAATGCAATTTAAAACTTATGAATTGTTTATTTCTGGAATTTTCCATTTAATATTTTTGGACCACAGTTGATGGCAGATAACTGGAACCATGGAAAGGGAAACCGCAGATAAGGCAGGACTACTATATAAAGTTTTCAGTGCAACTGTAATTAACACAACAAGAGAAAGTATCTTATTTAATCAGATGATGATCTGTGTTTTTCCTCTCTCCTTAAAGTAGTTACAACTACAAAACATTTAAAGGAAGTTTCGTTAGAATTTCCAGAAGTATTTACCTCAAACTGGAACTCAAATCTTTAAAACAAGATTTGCAATGTAAACATGACCAAGGACAGTTCTTGGAAGCAAGTTTCACAAAGATCATTCTTCAAGGAATGTTACTTTATTAAGGACAAGTTATAGAAAAGCAGGTGTTACTATACTGAACACACATTTTTCTGCATCTTCATAAATGGTAGAATTCTGTCAGTCTCTCATACTGATAAGATTTGCAGCTTGAAGAAAAAATCCTACTCTAATTAAAATTACTTTCAACAAAGTCATCATCAGAGTTTTGAAAAGCTACTATGCTTCCTTTCAAAATGTAGTTCAATGTAGTAGTTCCCTAGTGCTGCCATAGCAAGGTGTCACAAACTTGGTGACTTAACAGAAATTTATTCTCTAACAGTTCAGGAACTAGAAGTTCAAAACTGAGATGTTGGCAGAGCTGTGCTTCCTCTGAAACCTATAGGGGAGGAGAATTCTGTTTCTCCCCCAGCTTTTTGGTAGTTACCCTCTATTCTTGGTTTTTAGCTGCAGCATTTTTTATCCTCACCCACGGATATGTTCATTGATTTTAGAGAGAGAGGAAGGGAGAGAGAGAGAAACATTGATGTGAGACAGAAACATTGATCAGTTGTCTCCTGGATGCCTCTGACAGGAGACAGAACCCACAACCTAGGTATGTGCCCTGACTGGGAATTGTACTGACAACCAACGCTTCAACCAGCTGAGCCACCCAGCCAGCACTGTAGCTGCAGCATTTTAATCCCTGCCTCCATCATCACATGGCATTCTCTTCTTGTGTGTCTCTTCTCTTCTTATAAAGACACAAATCATATTGGATTAAGGGGCAATGTTACTCCCATATGACCTCATCTAAACTGCACCTGCAAAGGCTCTATTTCTAAATAAGGTCACATTCTGTGGTATTAGAGATTAGGATTTCAACATAACTTTTTAGGGCACAGAATTCAAACCACAGCATTCAGATACCTAAAAACCCCTGTTCAATAAGGAAAATAAAGCTGAACACATTTGCAAGGAGTTATAGAAGGGGAAAAAAGCAAACAGTAAATATATGTTAACCCACGTGATTAAAATGATGATCATTACCCAGTGCACGTACTTTTCCACAGCATATTTGTTGTGTGTTCATTTAGGTTCTGCTTGGAAACTTCAATGGTGTTGACAATGTGTTGTTCAATGAAGGCTACCATTCCACTATTGGATTTTCTAGGCTGTAAAAGATTCTTTCCTTAACTGAGCAAAAATTTGCCTCCTAGGATAAACTAGCTACCATCAGGAATCTTGCTCTCTAGACTAATCCAGGGCCGGGAGGCGTCACCCCACCACCTCAAGACAATCTCTGTAATATTTGATGAGAATTAGGAATGCCGGGTTATGTGCTCTCAGCTTCTTGTCTTCTTGTCCATGCAACCCAGCTGCTGTGGAACCTAGAGTCTAAAATCATTCTAAGCAATCTCCCATGAGTACCATCCTTAACTAGATTAGACAAATGTAATCTCACCAGAGATCGGTGTAGAAATGGGCCTGGCACAGGCAATGCATCCTTTCTCTCAAACACCTCCATCTTCCTCCTCACAGACACGTAGCATTCCCATTGTCATTGACACCTGCAATATTGGACAATGTGTCCACCTCCCCATGGACTGTCTCCTCCTTTGACTTGCATTATAACTGACTATTCAAGTTCACCTCTTTACCTCTCTGAATCCCTTTAAGCTACTCCCTTTCTTCTCTTTGGTTTCTCTTTCCTGTCCAATTAGAAATTGAGAGTATTTTCTGATACCCATGCATAATTCCAACTATTCTGAGTGGGCTAGAGTGCATTATTTGTTTGTAACATCTTATTTCCTCCCAAGCTCTTGCCATGCTTCCCCACACCATTAACTTCAGGGTTGGCCACATGACTTGCTTTGGCCAATGGAATATGAGTGTATTTTGTATATGTCATATCTCAATATAGGTTTTAAATGTGTATGTAGGATCTGTGTTATCTCTGACCTTTCACCATGAGAACAAAATGTGCCAGGTCCACAAGTGACCTGGAACAGAGCAGCAGGACCATAGAGCTGAAGCTGACTAACAGGTGACAGGTTAGGTGAACAACAATAGGCTTTTGTTATAAGCCATTGAGCTTTGGGGGGATATTTGTTACACAGCATAAGCTAGTAAAATATGACAAACACAATGATTCTGAAATTTACCATGGCTTCTTTTTAGTACCACACAGCCCACATTTCTAACTATATGCTTTGTTGGCACCTCAAACCTAGTTAGTTTAAAAATTAACTCATAAAATTTTGCTTTTATTTTCTTTTTCCTCAAATTAAGTTCCTCTTTCTAACTTCCTTATTTTTATAAATGTGACCTTGATCCTTTCAGTCACTTGGACTTCAAACCTTGAACTAAGCTTCAGATCTCTCTCTTCCTCACTACTTCCACATTCAGTTAATTGCCAAGCCTGTTAATTTTTTTCCCTCTATTTCAAGGATTGTTTATGAAAACCTCCTACAGATCTAGTATGGCCCTTGTCTCTGTGGGATTTAAAGATAAATAAGACATAGCCCCTGCCCTCAAGAAGTCTTTAGTCTGGTCTGGGAGTAGAATCATAAAGATGACTTCAGCACTATACAATTCATGGTGTGATAAAATTATCTCATAGGTGGAGAGGCATTTAGCCTTACCTGGGCATTCATGGAAGCCTGCCTGGAGGAAATGATGCCTGAGTTGGTGCTTCAGGAATGAGTAAGCAGTATGAAGGAAAGGGGGTGGGGTATGGTAATCAGATTGACTTCTGAGAAGAACCAGGAAGACATGATTGCGTGCACTGGATTTAGGGTGCTTCATGTGGTTTAGTGTTATCTGGGCTAAAATTGTGAGGTTAGGGGTGGTAGGACATGAGATGGGTGAATTAAGCAGGGTCTAGCCTGTGGAAAAATTTGTACATCATGTCACACAGCTGAGACTTCAACCTACCAAAGAGACACATGATGAGGTCTTATCTTCCCAGTAGAAGGGTGAATTATTTTTTTATTTTAGTTAAAACAGAAAACATACTATAGCACCTATTATCTTCCATTCCAAGTGATATGCAAATAGTAGCACATTTAATTTTCCTAACAGCCTTGAATATGAACTACTATGATTTAAAATTTTACATATGAAGCAAAGGAAGCAGAAGGAAATAAAGGAACTTGCCCCTGACCATATAGCTAAGAAGTGTGAAAGCCCTGGAAATTTGTCATCAAAGTTAAATATTGAACTACTACATTATTTGCTATGGTTGAACATACAGAAACCAGTTAGAAGGGAACTGCAAAATATTAGATGAACCAGGGAGGGATTGTGTGGATGTCACAAGGATTTGATTTAGTAAGTTTTAATGGGGTTAGATAAGAAGAATTTGAGGTTGATTGAATGAAGGAGGGCTCAGAAGAGGAAGAAGTGAGGCTTGACTTGGAAGTTTCTGGGTTGGCTGGTCCTGTAAGTGGTATCATAAATGAGGTGTAGACTATAAAGGGAGAAATAGGTTCGTGATGAGGACAAATTCTGTTTGGGATATGGAGTAGAGCAAGCCAGATGACAGTAGGTTGAGAATTGACTTAGAGGCAAGAGGTGGAGAAGGCATGTTCCGTTGTCACCATGTTACTTTTGTCAGGTGCTTTTATCTTGTACTTTTGATGCACAACTTTAGCCTTCTAACAGGCTCACCCAATTACCATTCCTCCTAACTCCAACAAACTCTACACTCTACATTAGAGTAACCTTTAAGCATTAATTTGAATACATCTTTACCCACTCCACACCTTTCCCCAATACCTTTCATCTCCCTAGTCTGACTTAGAAAATCCAGAAAACCAAGCTCTACCTACACATCCATTGTTTGGTACAAAGCCCATTTTCCAGCTTCATGTTCCCAGATATTCCTTGTCTTTCCAGGGTTTTGTGTCTTTGTGCATGTCATCTCTCTCTCCCAATGTCCAACTAATAAAACTCTATCTTATTTCAAGATTCATATAAAACACCCTTTTTCCATAAACTTTCCCTGATAATTCCCACAGGAAATGGTCTTTCCTGTCTTTTAGTCCCTACCATTGCATACAGTGCCATCTCACCTTGGCTATTTAGCTGAGGGGTTCATTCCCTACTATAAGACTGAAGCACTATGTGCACATTTTATATTCTATCTATAAATATGCATTAAATGAAAACATTAATCAGGATCAAAGTAAAAAAAAAAACCTGTGTTTGGGGGCAGTAAATTAAAACACAGCTTATCTTTGGGATTTACAGACCAATGGCCATCTTTTTCTTACTCAGTCTTATTAAAAGTTGTATCAGTTGGCCTTGCTTACGTCTTTATTGTCTCAAACACATGGGAGAGATTAGGGAGCAGGAGCAATCATGCCTATTGGTCATAATCTCCATAAGCTCCACAAAATTTTTAAAGTAATGTGAATTTAAAGTGATAGTTTTTAGCATCTAAAATAAAAATGTGACATGATAGCAGGTATAAGAAGCAGTGACAAGGAATATTAACTTCCACCCAAGTTTTCTAGCTTGGATGTTTGTAGCCAGATCAGCTCCAAGTTCCTTCCTTTCTGCAACTCATAGGACATGTTTTGGCAGTACCAGCCACTGGAAACTGAGGTGCACGTGAAATGTTGCATGCATGGTTGTTTTGCATGGTTATTTTCGTTTTCAAATGTGCATACATGGTCTCCCAAAAGTAGATCACAGGAACAGAGACTTATCTCTGGGCAGTGGGTTCCCTTTAGCACTTGGAAATTTAGGACTTAGAGGAGGGGCTTTATGGATATTTACTGTCTTACCCAGAGTCACCCCTAAAATCCCAGGCACGTTTCTCAGTGTCAAAGTCTTCTATGAGAAAAAAAAAAACAGTGTTCTTAGTGAGATAAGCATCTTTCAGAATATATCTTTAAAAAAGTTGTTAGGCAGGGGAAAGGTGAACAAACTCATGTTTTTTTTTAATGGTAATGTATTTTTAATTTTTATCTTGGGCTATTCCTGGGGAAGCCGTGGTTGTGTGTGTATGTGTGTGATTCAGCAGTTTTGTTTTGTTTTGTTTTGTTTTTAACACAGTCATGTATATCTTGTCTATTTGAGATCTAAAGAAATTCCCTTTTCCACATCTGTATTTAAATGATGCCCTCACTAAGACTGGATATCGTTATCCTAAGCCTCAGCTCACACTTAATGAAAGAACCAGTATGAATTATTTATTGAATGTCATACTTCAGGTTTTAAATTCAATATATTGTGATACATATGCTACATAATTTAAGAGGCAGACAAATTACAGTGTGGCACCTGCCCATGCTTCTCTATTCAGTCATTTCTGCTGCCTGGGTTAAAGTCTTCCTCATATCAATAATTTAGTAAAGACCTTAACATTTCTCCTTAAAAACAAGCCAGCATCCAGCTCTGGCCAGGTAGCTTAGTTAGAGTGTTGTCCCCGACATGCCAAGGTTGCAGGCTCAATCCCCAATCTGGGAAGATGCAAGAAGCAATTAATGAGTGCATCAATAAATGGAACAACAAATTGATCTCTCTCTCTCTCTCTCTCTCTCTCTCTCTCTCTCTCTCTCTCTCTCTCTCTCTTTCTCTCCTCCCCACCCCCAACACTTTTTCTCTCAAATCAATAAATAAAAATTTAAAAATACAAGCCAGTATTCAAAAACCTACAAGGGAAAGGGATCCATTTAACTTGGGACAAATCTCATATGCTGAATGATTTAACAGTCAAATTCTAAGCTTCAGCAAGTCACTGAGATGTTGTGAGCAGAGGGATCAAATGTGAGAACCGAAAGTTTCCCTGATGAGCTTCACTCTCCGTCTTTTGCTGTCTTTGGGTCACTGCACTTGGTGTGTTGGATTTTTTTCGATTGCACTTAATCTCCAGCCTGTTCCTCTCTTGTGGGCCAGAATCCTTTCTGCTTCTCTTGCCTGCTACTTTGCTTTTTCTCTTTCCTCTGTTTTCTTTCCCATTAGTAATTATTTATTAGTCTCTGAGGTGCAGCCCAGCATTTTTCATGGTATTTCTCCCACTTCCTCCAGCCCCTTTGGTCACTGCTGAGTGTTCAGAGGGGAGAGCAGGCTTTGACATGTCCATTATGTGGATCTGGAGCAGTACACTGGAAAAGCTATACAATTACCGGTTCCCTGGCATCATTTCTTCCTGGCTTTCTGGCTGGAGGGACTGGCTGAGGAGGAAGTGTGGTTCGATGCTTAGAACACACAGTGGTGGGGAAGTCTGAGCCCTGGCTCTGTCTCCTGGCTCCTCCACCAACTTCATGTCTGAAAGCAATGTAACCCTTAGGCAATTGCTTTCTGTTGTTCTCTCTTTCTCTCCCTGAAATTAAGGTAAGAAACGTGGGTTGTTGACATTTCTTCACATTACATAAAAGAATATAAGATAGGAACTGGTTCATTGAGCCTACAAGGAATTAAAACTGAGTTGAGAAGACCATTTCATTATTCTTTGAAAAAGTTTAATTTTTCCTGTGAGCATCAGAAACAATTTATAATCAGACTTCCCTCTCCCATCTGTAATCATCATGCCTGTTTTTAGGGTAGTGCTTCTAGAATTTTAATTGGCACAAAAGATTACCTTGTTAGTACGCTGATTTGGATTCAATAGGTCTGGAATGAGGCCTGAGGTCCTGCATTTCTAAAAGGTCCCAGGTGATGTCGATCTGCTGGTCTTCAACCACACTTAGAGTGGCCAGGTATTCAAGAGCTACCCAGCCCCCCAGTTGTTTCCTTCCTCACCACATCTAGACTGTCTCCTCTGGCCAATATTCCCCTTCTCTCCACTCTCCACTTAAACTTACCAATCCTGGGTCCCATTCTCCAGATCCCTGTGCTATGTCATAATGATGGATAGCCTTTTCATGGCTTCTAAACTACTTTTTCACCCTTGTCCCCAAAAAGCTCATCCTTCTGAAGTCTGACTCTATCTCCATCTCCTTGCCCTTGTCATTGTCATTTGCAATCAAGTCCATCTCATCATTTGGTGGAGAATGACATTTGAATTATAACCACCATCTCCAATATGTCCTATGATCAGTTTATAATATCCATATAGCCAGATCATCCAATCCCTGCCCTCCCAATTTTCTTAACTATTTTTTAAAAATAAGAATGAACTTTACTTCTACTCCACTGCAACTAACCATAGCAAGATCCACACCCGATACATGGCTACTACCTAAAACTGCTTAAGAACTCCCAGAACTTAAGCCCTGATCTCCCACTGCCTGACCTCTAGTCCTTCCAAGTCTCCTCTGCTCTACCTGTGGTGGACCTTGATCTTTTAATGCTTCCATCCTTGATGTCTTCACTATTTCCTGACCTCTTTGTGTATGTCACCTGGGTCTTCTATATGATTGTTCCAACTCTTCTCTCACACATTCCTTCTGTCCCTTTTTTTTTCATTATGCATCTGAAGTAGTATCATTATTTGCTCTTATTTTTCCTAAATGTGGGAAACTACACATGGCCAAAAAGGATTCATGCAGTTGTGCTAACTGAGGCCACCACAAAGGCTTTGTCTTAACCTCTACTAGGCCCTTGCACAATTCAACAATTTATTCATTCACAGTTGCTCAGTTCCTTGAGTCCCTGTTACAATTTTTTACCACCTTCTCAAATCTCCAATTCAGTCCAGTCCACATTTCAAATCTCAACATATAATCTGCATCTATTACACTAAAATTAGAGAAACTCTCTGAGGTGAACTCCTTCTATCTTCCACTATCCATTAGCTTATCATCACCCACACCCATCTTTACTTCCTTCTTCCTCTGCATTCTTAGGTGATGAGGTATTCCTCCTTCTGTTAAGGCCAGACATAATCACCTTTGCACTGATCACTTCTCTGCTCATCGCTTTTCTTCCAGGCTCTCATCAATTACTCCCACCAGATTCTTCATCTTCAAAACCTGCTTCCCTCCTTCCTCCTTTTCCCATGTCTGCAACTTGTTACATGCAGTTCTTCAGTCTCATTTTCCATAGTTCCTGGCCCCACATTCATGAAACATGAGGCAGTGTCATACCTTGTTAATTTTGCTGATGCTGTCCCTTTAACTGGAATATTCTTGCTGTTTTGCAGTTTGTAAAACTTCTACTTATCTTACAAGACTCAGATTGGGTACTGCCTCCATGCAGCCTTTCATGACTCCCACAATCTAAGTTGGTCACCTCGCTTTTTCCCTATATTTTATTGGAATTATTTATATGGTTGTCTCCCCTGTAGATTCGGTGCTCCTTAAGGACTAGAATTTTTGCTTTATTTATTTTTATATTCCAAATGACTGGAATGGTGCCTGTAATAATATGGTTGAGAAATGGATATTGGTTAAAATAGTGAATAGGAATTGCTCATAAAATCAACATAGTACCATACATGTCACCTTTCATCAAAGTGGCTTCATTTCATAGACCTTTTGGGGACATATATGGATTTTATCACAGGGCCAGCTTTGATTTATTTTTTATTTTTTAAATATATTTTATTGATTATGCTATTACAGTTGTTGCATTACCCCTTGTCATTCCCCTCCAGCCTACACACCATCTCCCACCCACATTCCCCCCTTTAGTTCATGTCCATGTTTCATAAGTTCTTTAGCTTCTACATTTCCCACACTATTCTTACCCTCCTCCTGCCTATTTTCTACCTACCGTCTATGCTATTTATTCTCTATATCTTTTCCCCTCTCTCCTCCTCCCACACCCCTGTTGCTAACCCTCCATGTGATCTCCATTTCTGTGGTTCTGTTCCTGTTCTAGTTGTTTGCTTAGTTTGTTTTTGTTTTTGTTTTAGGTGTGGTTGTTAATAATTGTTAGTTTGCTGTCATTTTACTATACGTGTTTTTTATCTTCTTTTTCTTAGATAAGTCCCTTTAACATTTCATGAAATAAGGGCTTGGTGATGATGAACTTCTTTAACTTGACCTTATCTGAAAAGCACTTTATCTGCCCTTCCATTCTACGTGAAAGCTTTGGTGGATAGAGCAATCTGGGATGTAGACCCTTGCCTTTCATAACTTGGAATACTTCTTTCCAGTCCCTTCTTGCCTATAAGGTCTCTTTTGAGAAATCAGCTGACAGTCTGATGGGAACTAGGATTCTCTCCTTCATTTTTACCTTGGCTAATGTAATTATGATGTGCCTTAGTGTGTTCTTTCTTGGGTCTAACTTCTTTGGGACTCTCTGAGCTTCCTGGACTTCCTGTAAGTCTATTTCCTTTGCCAGAATGAGGAAGTTCTCCTTTATTATTTGTTCAAATATCTTTTCCACTTGTTGCTCTTCCTCTTCTCCTTCTGGTACCCCTATAATTCGGATATTGGATCATTTAAAGATGTCCTGGAGGTTCCTAAGCCTCTCCTCATTTTTTTTGAATTCTTATTTCTTCATTCTTTTCTAATTGTATGTTTTTTTCTTCCTTCTGGTCCACTCCATTGATGTGAGACCCAGCTTTCATTCCATCACTATTGGTTCCCCGTGCATTTTTCTTCATTTCACTTATTGTATCCTTCATTTTTTCATCTAATTTGTGACCAAAATCAACCAATTCTGTGAGCATCCTCATCACCAGTGCTTTGAACTGTGCATCTGATAGGTTGGCTCTCTCTTGGTTACTTAAAAGTACTGATTGTTAGGCTCTCAATTCTGTTGAGCCATCTTTTTTTTTCCTTTGGTCTGGTTATGCCTGTTATGTATGAGAGGTCGAGCCTTAGGTGTTCACCAGGGCGGGGCACCCCAGTTGTTGGGTTGTGACGTTGTATGTGGGGGTAGGGTTCAAGAGGGAACAATGGCATTCGCTCTGCTCTCTATCAGATCTTAGTCCCTCCCGCCACTTCCCCCAAGCAAACTGGGCCCTTCTGGTGCCAATTCTCGTGTGGGTGGGCTTGTGTACCCCATAGGACTTTCCAAGGACCTCTCCTGTGAGGCTGGGAGTCTCTTCCTGTGCCTCAACCCCACAGGTGTTTTCAATCAGTGTCCCAAGGCTCTATTTCCTAGCCCTGGGATCCTGGGTTGCGCGCAGTGCCTTGCTTTGCAATTGTGGCCTCACTGGGTCAGCCATTTGCCACCCCTCAACTGGGGTCTGCCAGCTGCCACTTGCATGCTCAGGATCCACCTGCTATGGTTTTGCACACCCCTGATGCCTTACATGCCGGGTCCCAATGCTCTCTGTGCCACGACCCACAGGGCTAGCTTTTAAAGCTAATAATAATAATACAGTTTTTGACATAACACCTTCTGTTTATTGAGTTTGTCTTAGGCACTATGCCAAATGATTCATACAATATGCCACTGAATCTTTATGACTCTAAAAGCAATACTATTATCCAAATTTTAGAGGTGAGGAGCTGAGAATCAGAAAGGTTAGGTAACATAGCTAAAGTCACATAACCAGGAGGTTGCAGAGCTACTTTTGGAACTTGGCTAGGTGGGCTGAAAGATCCATGTCTGGAGTACTGCATCTATTGCCCTTCTATCCCCTGGCTGCTCTTCCCTACTCCCTGGTCTCTCCTTCCCTACTCCTTTGCATTGCTTTCCATTGGCCTGACTTGTCTCTGCAACTTGAGTACCCTCCTCCCTCCACCCATCTCTGAGCACTGTAAAGATTATGATGTCAATGGTGTTCTGTTCTATAGCTGTCTACCTAATCTACAGCACAGAGTGATTGTTTTGAAGAAACCCAAAGGTTGAGAGAATTGTTTTTTTTTTAATAATCATTAAGTAGTGAAGTGCTACTTAGCATTATTTGTCTTAGATAATTAGGACTCTTCAGAAGCGAGGCACTTCTGAAGAAGCAGTTAGTGATAGTTGGAAGTGTTGCCCTTTGAAAAGGAATGTTGCCATTCCTTTTCTTCCTTTGTCACTAGCAAAATTATAGTGTAAGATAAATCTGCAGCTTAGACCAAGAGCAATTCTAATACATGAATCAGAAGCCCCACATATGTAACACTGTTGGAAAGTCCTCTGTGCATGTATAAGGTAAGGGGAATGAACATCTCCTTTACCTGGTGACACGTGGCTGGTTTACTTAATCCACACATCTTCAGAGTCTGCCTTATATATACAGACTGCTTCTAGACTGGAACTAGAAGGAAACTAGGTTAAAAAACTTAAGGCATTATCTGATGATTCTCATTTTCTCATGTCAGTTAAATTGTATAATATCTGCTTAATACACAATATTACAATATAATTCTTATTGAAGTTTTTATGACTTGATCCTAGACATTTGTTGTCCTTTTTTAAGGACCACTACTATATCCAAACTCTGTCCAACTTTTCCTTGGTCTTCCATTTTAAAGCATTGTTGTACCTGTTTTAATATGAATGAGATAATGCTTTAGGTATTTAAGTATACTTAAATAAATTTTACTTTCTACTCAACCCACATGTGAAACTTATATTCACTTGTCCCAAGTATGTCACTCACTTAAACAGAAAAAACAAGTCTGTGTACCTAATACACAAGTAAGAGTATTCAGATACATGTGTATTTTAATAGTAAGAAAACCTGAGCAGAAAAGATGAACTGTAGATCCTTTGAAATTGTCTGAACATTCACTGAGGGGCAGGGGGATCTAGGTTAAATTATTTTTGAATATATATCTTTTGTATACACTGCTACAAATTTTATATTTATATCTTATTTTTGGTATATTTAAAAAAAACACTAATATGAGATTGAATCATATTGTGATATTTTACATGTCCTCCCAAAGGGCTACTTTTCTTTGGAATATTAAATGCCAGGTAGTCAAGGATGCAGTTGAGACCATCTCAATTTAAATTCACTCTTAAACTTTTTTACTTTAACCTTCTCATTTCCTGAAAAAGGTGTGTATAAAGCAGTAACTCCTTTATTGGCTCATTTCAAAGAGTTATCACCTTCTCAAAACTACACATAAAATAGGCTTCCCAGAAGAGGTTAAGCAGGCTATTTCTAGACCTCTGCAGGCAAAAGGAATGGTCAGCTGCTCTTTTCAGGGTACTTCTAGATCTGGGGTTCTAGAATCAATGGAGGAGATGGCTGTAAGAAAACAGGTCCAGAGCAAAGGCAAACCTCAGATAATAGGATTCCTGGATGTTTATCTCCCTAGTAACACTCTGATAACAGTTGGCGTTTAAATTAAATCTAGAATGCCTTACTCTTTACCTCTATTGTTAAATCCTATTTCTCAGTGTAAACAGGGTCTATCTGCCAGTGTTCTTTATCTATTCGAGGTAAAAATATTCCAGTTGTGACATCACCATTTGTTGTTGAGGAAAAGATAAGTTATCACAAATAAAGGTTAATCTCCCTGGAAAGAAATGATGGAGCAAATGAAAACGCAAGGAACACAATGCCTGTTCCTTCAGAAGTTCTTAACCTTCCATGTGGAGTGCAATAAAGATGACCTATGGAGAATGAGGCTTTGGTTCCAGTTCCCTGGGAGAGGTTAAAAAAGCAGCAAATTAACCTGTCTATACCTTATCAGTCAGTTTTGAGTAAGCAACTAAGTTAACATTCTTGCCTTCCACAGATCATTAAATCATATATCATGGACTCGGAAATTTCCTAGTTCCCCCAGCATAAAGTGCGGGTAGAATGTAAGGAAATGCCAGATCAAGGGGACTTTTCCCATCAAAAGAGAGTTAGTGATTCCCTTAAAACTTTAACCCGTTTTTAATCTGAGTAAAGTCTGCCCAGTTAGACCAGGAAGGCAAATCACTCCCAATCTGTGGTCCTGTTTGATAGGTTAAATTGGGACCTAATGGAATTGCACTAGAGTTCTAAGGAAACAATGGTGAACACAATGCCAACACCTTTATAACCCCACAATATCACACACACACAAACACAAGGTACCAGATATGAAAGGGTGTTAAGCTTGGGTTTATTCTTCATGGTTCTGGTTGAAGAGTAGTAGGGGGGATTGGCGTGTAGATAAACTACTCTCCCACCTGCTTCCTATCCTCTCTTACCCTGCTTTTTAGGGATTGAATTCAAGCTATACATTTTTACTCCTGCCTCAACTTCCACACCTCTGAGAAATTCAACACAAAGCATGGAGATACCAATACCTATCAGACATAATAGGTATTGGTATATAACAATAACAGCAAATTAAAAATTACCATACTGTGCCCAAGCAAACATGTCAAGAAGACGTGTCTATTTTTCCACAGTTGGCTTAGCTTAGGGCTCATCTAGTAGAGATTAAATACATTCTTGCTGAATAAGTATTTCCATGTTCACTGAGACACTGAAGATAAATCTGCTTGGAAGAAATGCGTAGGTACCAGAATTACATACGAAACCATGCAGCTCCGTGCCCTCTCATGCTGGCAAGTAGGGCTGCAGAGTCTGCACTCAGGTTTGAACTCTTGTCCTAGGGGCCAGCAGAAGCTGGAATGGCTCTCCCATTCCATCACCCTGGCTTGCTTTGGCTAGCCTTCAGGGGTGTCCAACCTGCAGCCCAGGGTGGCTATGAATGCGGCCCAACACAAAATCATAAATTTACTTAAAACCCTTTTTTTCTGTTTTGCTCATCAATTTCCATTAGTATTTGTGTATTTAATGTGTGGCCCAAGACAATTCTTCTTCCAGTGTGGCCCAGAGACACCAAAAGTTTGGACAACCCTGAGAGCTAATTAACTTTAAGACCATGAGAAGCTTGAAAGGAAGACAAATAATAAAAGTAAAATCCAAGACAGTGTACATTTTGCAATGAACTATGTCTTATTTATCTTTCTGTCTCTTTTAAGGTGATAGCCAAATGTCTGGCCCCAAACCTTCCTGACTATCTGGTTGGTAGGGATGGGCTTCTCTTCAGCTTTCAACTTGACAGTGGCCACATGGGCTGGTTGTCTGAATACCAGCTGGTTAAGATAACCCCACCAGCCACTGCGGCGTCCAGTCTATATAGCCATCCTCACCAGTTTTGACCAAGACAGGTGGCCTATTAGGAGTTTCATCAGCAGCGAAGAGGGGGGATGAATGGATTGACCTCCATGAGCACCCCCCAATTTTTACTAAAGACTTCTGCTGCCTTTACACCCTTAATTTGCCAGTCTTCTCCACAAAGAGTTGCACTTCGGGAACTCTGGGTTTTCACTCTAAACTAGAAAGACCATGCCGCTGGCACATTTTTGCCAAAATCTCCCACTTCCAATCCTCGCTTAGCTCATCTGAGAGGTTACAAGTCTTAACACCTGCCTGAGTTTCCCAGGACCATTTGGACACTGTCATAGTAATCTACAGCTGTGTTACATATCACCTCAGGACATAGTGGCTTAAAACAGCCATCATTTTATTGCTCATAATCTGTGGGGCAAGAACCCAGGCAGGGCTTAGTGGGACAGCTTGTCTCTGCTCCCTGTGGGCTGGCTGGACTCATTCCTGCAGATATGGACTAGGCTAGGCTGGAGGACCCAAGAAGACTCATTGCAGTATGTCTGCTGGATCACCTTGGTTCTCCTCCTCCTAGCCTCTCCTCAAGAGACCTCCACATGGTTTCCCATCCTCAAAGCCCTCTCTCCCCTGCAGGATGTCCTTGGCTTTTCCAGAGTTGCAAAAGTTAAAGCAGAAGTTACAAAGTCTCTTAAGGCCTGAGTCTGGAAGTTTCAGAATCTGCCCTCGGCAGCATTCAGCTGATCAGAGCAAATCCCCAGGTCATGCCAGATTCAAGAGGTGAGCAAAAAACCTCTCCTGCTTTGATGGGAAAAGTAGTAAGAATGTGCAGACTTGGAAAGAGTTGTGAGCTGTAGACCCTGTGGTTTGGACCACTGGAAACCACAGATATGTAAGGTGGCCCCTAAATTCTTGCCCAGATCAATCTCACTTTCTCTCTTCACCAGAATAGGCACCTAACTAATACGCCTTAGCTAATCCAAGCCCACTCAAGACATGGCCTGGGGCATACCCTGGGTGCACACGCTCACAGCACATTCACTGTTCATGCAGTAGACAGAAAGCTTGAAGCTTTTGTTTTCCAATGGCATCCAGACCATTTCCTAATAGAACTGTGGCAGGAAGTGATCCCCACTCTCCCTCTGTCTCCAGCCCTGATTTTCAGTCTGGGTTACCCTGTAGACATTTGTATGAACATGGGCCATTGGGTCTTCCCCAACTCACTCTTTCAACTCAGAATTTAAGTGTTATTTTCATTGACTCTGTTCGCCCATACATTGTTCCAGGATCGACAGTGTCAGCCTATACTATCTGTCCTTTTCCTAAAGTCTGTCTCTTGGTTAAATTGCCTATGTGGCATGCTGCATGAGGGTGCAGAATGAAAGATGGAAACTGAGTAGAATGTATGGATTCAGGCCCACTTTGACACCGAGCCTTTGTCCCCTCCCCCTTCAACCTTAGGCCTAATTCCAAGAAATGATCTTTGCTCTCTGTTGAGAAGGGCTGTCACTGACACACCCCATGGGATACTTTTTTGTATATCCAAGTAAGTAAAAGATCATATACTTTGTATGCAACTTCAGACTTTGATTGAGCAGTTATTATTGGATAAGGATTCCAGCACAATAAAAAATCAGGAGGTAGCATCAAGAAAAACAAGTATTATCTTAAAATAATATGCCTAATCTGCATGTACAAATAAATCTGTACTGCATATAAATTTTACTCACATTTTGCTCAAATACACACAATTCCTCTGCACTAGTTCACATGGCACAGTAATTTCTCAAGGTCACCAGCCATGTTAGGAATATCATGACAGAAGGATAAACTATCTCCCCAGCAAAAAAATGTGCAAGTGGATAACATTTTGTATTCATTTCAAGACATTTGCTAATGCCCTGACTTTTACTATCCATGAACTTATAAGGAATTCTAGAGAAAATGGGATGTGGCTTTTTGGAACATCTTAACAAAGATAAAGATCAACCTAGAGTAATTTCATTGGGAATTATGTGGCCAGGACATATGTATCCTTCAGCATTCCATTCTAATTAATGTTTCACATGGATCTCATTACGTAGGTGACCTTCTGCCCTTTGGTCATCTCCACCTTGCTTTCGAAAGATCTGATGGAAGTGTCCTGTGATAACCATGCAAGCGTCCAGACCAGTGTCCCTTCCTTGGGGTGGGGGTGGGGGAGAAGCCCTCTTAATCTTTGCCTCACATGCATCATAGGTCTGAGTTTTGTAAGAGGAGGATCCTATCCTGGAGGGTTTAGTGACTATACAATTTTCACATGAGCATAATAAACTGAAATTACCAGTTAACATACATCTTGTCTATTGTCCAAAAAGATACACAGTCTTCTAGGGGAACAGAGACAAATCTGCAAAGGGTCAGATGTAGTATGGGTATTTCTGAAGCCAGGTACTGAGTCCATTCTAAGGGTAATAGGTGCAGATGTTGTGCTCTTGATGAGATACCATTTCGAAAGAGGTCTAAGTAGAGTCATGAAATGTGACCTGATAGTCAAATCCGAAAGCAGTTGAGATTTCCCAAACATGGTTCAGCACTTCTTATGTATATAGTCCAAGTTCAATGTCTATTCCAATAGAAACCTAATTGTTAGGATGGCCTTCACACTACATATTTAACAAATTTGCCTCATTCCTAGATTATCAGTGGTTAAATCTTGACGATGAAGAGAAAAATCAAATAATGTAATAACACCCTGGGCAGGTAGAGTGCCTTTTATCAGTGATCACAAAACAGCTCGTAAGCATTCATTAGTTCTTCAAACATGCTGGGAGGGAGACAGAGTCATGCCCATTGTGATGATGAGGAAGCAGATGCTGGGTCAGGGGTTGGCGACTTATGATAAACTACCCAATCTTGACCAGGTCTGAATAGGAGGGAAGAAAAAACGTTTAACTCAGAGACAGAGCATTGAAGCTACTTGCCCAACTCTGATCATCAGTTACCAGTCAACCATGCCCTGACACCATCCATCCGTCACTACCATTTGCTGTTTCTTCCTTGTCTCACCATCTTTAATCTTAAAACCAGGTAATATAAGCACATCACTGAAGCATATGTCAACCAAGCTGAACTTTATAAGCTTCACTTCCTGCAAACCAAATAAAAAGGAATCAGGGGAGTATTGAGGATAACATATTTATTTCACAGGCCTTCCAGAATATTCATTATAAGGACAGTCTGGGATGAAATATCAGACTATCATCAAACCCACTGTAGCCCTTAAACACTCAGTTGTGAGTGAGTTGTCCCTCCTGTGGGCACTAATGATAAGGTGCTATCTGGGTTCAAGATGTTCCACTACATTAGAGGAAGTGGTGCTAATTTTAGCCTCTAGTGTTGCACATCACACACCATAAACTGGCTAAGGCGCTATGGTAAGAAAGCAATGTGTGTTCGCAGGGTATGCTTCCTACATCTCACATGCATATATGTGAGTTATGTTCTGCTTTTCCTTCATCCTCATTAATCCTCTGGTTTTCCAAACTTCCTCCGTAAAGCACATTCAAGCCTCAGTCTGGGATTAACATCTGAGCCAGAAAAAAAGCCAGATCAATGCTCACAAAGACCATCTTATCAAAAGAAATTCCAAAGCTCCTCAATTGGTCAGACACCCTCAATGGACAACATCCCCCTTTTGGGGTATTAATATAGTAAGGCTTTGATATAACAAAAATATGCATTATTCAATAAAAATGTAATACATATAAATATAGACCAAAAATATCAAAATATACTGTTTTCTATCTCCTCTTTGCCTTTTCCAAAATAGGCAACAGACAGAGATTAGGACTTAAACAATGATAACAACTATGGAATGAAGTGTGGGCTACAAAATTAAATCATGATAAGTTAGTTCCATGTCACATCACTAGAGAGAAAGGTTACACACAGCTGGGGAAAAAGCTTTTTCCATTGACCCTCTCAAAACAAGCCATGACTTTACTGGGGATGGCTATTTGGTAAATTCCACTAGAATATCATGCTCTGGGATTTAGGAATTAGAGGAAGGGGCCAGAGGGAAATTTAAAATAGCCTTAGAGGGTGGTCAAGACTGGCTCATAGATCTGCTGCCCCACGTAACCCACAGCCCTCTGGGAGCTGCAGCAGTGATGTGTTTTACTTTTCTATTTTGAGCCTGTGACTCACATTACAAATATTGACTTCTATTTCTCTATTAGCATCAGATTTTTTCTTGAATCCTCCAAATTGACTTTGACTATAACTTTGGTTAATATTAAATCTCTTGGGTCAACACATTTTTATAGCTGTGAGCTGCTCCAACCACATGGAGTGGGGATTGGCAAAGAAGCGTTACAACCAGGAGAAGGACTCACAGAAGGCTCCTTGCAGGTCCCCCTCCCCCTGACCCCCTTCTGCCAACTACTCTGCATACTCCCGCCAGATTCATCTTCCCCAAAGCCCTAGTGGGGTCATGGTTTCCTGGTGTAAAAGCCTTCCATGACACCCCAATGCCAAGAGAGGAAGGTTTGAATCCCATACCCAACACTCAAGGGTATGTATGGAAAGTTTTTACCTTGTCAAACTCCAAAGACTTCAACAAATGCCTCACCTCCACATATACACATAGTCTCTTCCTTACTTAAATCCTCCAAGTGTTTTCGGCCTTTCTTACCTAAACTTGTGCATAGGTAAATTCTCACCCAGTGTTTTCTGGCTCCTCCATCAGAAACTCTGACTTACTCATCTTTGTACCCTCTGTATACCTAGCACCAGAGCCAGGCATATGGGAGATGATGAGTAAACATTGGCTGAGCTGAACTCTGCCTCCAGGCTTATCTGTTTCCTTCAGGCACGTGATCAGTGGTCACATGAAATAATTAAAATAGCCATGCTGCAAGGTGGCTGGAGCAAGACATCTCAGGGAAAACTGGGTGGTTCGGGGTAATGCCCACCTAAAAGAACATGTATTAGTGTATTCTCCACCTTCTCTAGGACAGTAAAAGAAATTATAGCCAGAGTTGAAGTGAACATGAAAATATAAGTCAAAGAGAGCAATGAAAATAGAAACCCACAGGGAACTCAGCATCTGAACAGCCTTTCTACAATGAAGTCTTTAGGGGGATACACTAAAGAATAGAATTAGGACAAGAAATGTATTTTTTCCCTGCCTTCATATATTTTCTGGGGGGTGACTATAAGTAGAAAACAATGGGAAAGGTGGAAGAACAGGAGAAAAAGTAAAAAGGAGAAGAACCTAAAAACCATTAACTCACACAGAAGAAAAGGAAGCCCTGGACAACAAAACATGGATTTGACCACTCTCCTTCACTGAACTGGAAATAACCAGATAAAGTCCAATCATTTTGTTTTCAGGGGGAAAAAATGGAGGGCCAGGGAGGCCAAATTATTTCACTTCCTCAGGGTGAAAGTACTTTGACTAAAGACAGAAACCTTGGCCATGACAGTTGAGCATCCTAATCAGGCTCATTTCAAACATAATTGAGCACCTGAGCTGCTGATGGAGTCCCCTCCAGCCCGTAGTTTGTCATGTCCCTACTCAACATTAAGCGGTGCTGTGGGTGCTGAGGATACGAAACAGAACTTTTGACTTCGTCAAAATATATTTGAAGATCTTGAAGAAAGACTGCATGATTCTAAAAGTTGGTTTGTACATAGCATTCTCAATAAAGTTGGGCAGGACACTTAATTTTCCAAAGGTTTGATAAATATCTTTAACTCATATGTCATTGACTATGCCCAATCGTTAACTTGCATTTGCACAAATGTAGCCCTGGTTGAGGGAAGATGAGAAAGGATTTCCAATCAATTGCTGGCATGTTGGTCTCTTTGGCAGCTCAGGCCAAGGAGCGTGTGTAGGTGCAGGCAGGTTTCCACACATGCTGATTTGTCTCTTATCCACTCTCTAGTGTTTCTGCAATAAAAACAACTGACCCATATGTAATGTGGGCCTTCCATCAGCTGCTTTTTATCAACCTTGCTTTCTTGAAACACTAACACCCATTTGGTTTTAGAAAAATAAAAGGAGCAGGAGGCTGTTTGACAATCAACCTTTCTAGAAAGTCTATAAGTGGTTTGTGAGTTTTCTCATGCTTTGCAATAAGGGATGAACAGGGGATGTATGTTTCCATTTTATCACATCCTAGTGGATGCTTCAAGTCCATATTTTCCTGTTGCTAAAACATAATGGAAAAAAATCAGCTGAAAAAAATCCTCAAAAGATAAGTAGCAACACTTCTTTCATGACTCATATTCAATGTCCATAGAAAGATTTATTTCCTCTGAAGATGCACTTTAAAAAAAAACAACCAAAAATTCTAAAATGAAATAAAAATCTTGCCACATGTTATAAGCCCAGGAGAAAATGTTGTTCTCCCAAATAAATCCATTTCTTCATTTACTTTCTTTCCTTTCTCTCAAAGCAAGAAACGGTACCATCTTCACTTTCCAACGTAAGCATATGAGGTAGATTTGTGATAAAACTAAAAACTGAATATTCAATGAAGTTTTTCAGCAATCTAGTCTGAAGTGTGAATAGACCTATGTAATAGGAATAAGCAAATCTTTCAAGAAGGAACTTACCTTTCTTCAGACATTCAGCATATGCATATCACTTTGGTCCCTAACTATGTTAACATGCCCATGGATCAATACCCAAAATGTATTTCATCCATTTTAAATAATATCGACAACAACACTCATGAGTGATGAATGTCAGGCACTACATAAGTACTTTCTATGCATTGTCTCATTGATTCTTCATATGGTCTCATGGGCATGATCCACAAGCTTTCATCAGTTCACAGATGAGAAAATAATATTTCCTAGGTGTCAGTTCAAAGTAAAGTGAGTGGCAGGCCAAATTAGGGGTAAAAAGAGAAAGTACAAATCCTTAGAAAGAAAACTTCTCTACTCTGCACCTTGGATTTGAATTTACTTTGCCTCCCAGAGCACAAGGGAGAAAAATAGAGGAGGTGAGTTCGGGGAGCCATGATGACCCACCCTGAAGTCTACTGAAAAGCCAGACAAAATGTAGCACACATGAGAGGACCCCTCTGGGTCTCCCCCTCACCATTGCTTCCCCAGTGTGAGGCATATGCCTGACATTAGTGCATTCAATATACATTTCCTTGGTAGAGGAAGGACTGCCTCTCCTGCATGCTAAAGTGATTTCTGGATGATCAAAATCCCTGGTCCAATGGTTCATGCCTTTGGGGGGGCAGGGATTTTTAGAGAGACAGAGAATGAGAGAGAATGAGAGGATATAAGCTAAATTAGAGTGCTATTGGTGAGCACTTCTGATTAACCTGATACTTCTTTGGAGTAAGTCAGGCGCATGTTACAGACAGCATGGATGATGGATGCACCTCCCTCTGAGCTCAGGCCATCTATCTACTAATGCCTGCAGTTTCAAGGTTATCAAAAAGCCTTGACAACTTTTCACTTACAAGCACTAAATAGGGTATGATTAGCCCATGATCTGTGGGATTAAAATGCTCAGCTTCCCTTTCCTGATTTCTCTCCACTCACAAGATCCACAAGCCAAAAATACATGCTCCCTGCTGCCGACAAGGCCACAGAGCTGCACCGTGCTTACTGCCCTCTGAGTGCCCTTCCCGTTTCTGACCCCATTTGCTATCAGAAGTTTCTTTCCTGTTGAGCCTTCTAACTCATCAGTTAGCACGGGAAAAAAAAAGGTCTAGCAAGCAAGCAGCTGTGTCCCTCGTGTTTCCTGAGGCCCCACCATGGCCTTCAGCTTACATCTTGCATGTTGGCCAGGTTCCTGCCTCGTTTTGCCCTCCCTGCACCCAGCACCTTATTCCTGCATAGAAGACATACCCTCCGACATCCCAGGGTCCCTACTTTGACTGCCCACTGCACCAAAAGCAAGCCTTGAATCAAGTCTTTTTCCACCTTTCATTACATGCACAGCTCATCTAAGGATAGCATGAACATCCAGGGTGCAGTTTGTAGAGTTGCTTCCAGACATGGGACCAGAGATGATAACTGATCATCTAGGAGCATTGGTACCAATGAGATACTTGTCTTTTAGGCAACTTTGCCTTAGCCTGGTGGGAGGGCACATGTTTCTAAAGCTTCTTCAAGAGCTAATGTAACAGTGAAAAGTCAAGGGTCAGGGATCTTTGGAATGCCTCCCAGCCTCATCAGCAAGTACTGTTCAGTGCTCTGATTATGTTTCCCGCAGCCTCAGCCTTCACTGCTGTCTTTCTGCACTTAGATGCCTGGCCTCCTTGTGGCCCTCAGTGACAACTTGATAAACCATTGACCTCAATTATTAAGTGTAGAGCAGAAACAATATTAACCCTGACTCTCCATTCCCAGTTGAGCTATCATGTGTCTCTCAGTAACTTGGCAGGAACCTTTTCTCACCCCATGTCCTTCCTATTACCCTGCAGTATGTCCTGAACCCTCCCAACCCCAAGAACCCCGAAACTCAACTCCAGCTTCTCAAGAGTGAAGCTGTTGGGCACCTGTGCTGGCAGTTTTTGCAGGTCAGCACTTAATCAACAAGGTCATTCCTTCCCCAGCAGTCTGATGATCTCCGGGAGTCAAGAGGGTTATTCCGTGTTTCACTAATCACTGTTTTGACTCCTGGGAAGCAGAATTGTGCCTCCCTAAAAGAAAGCTGAGTCATTCCTAAGCAAAGAATTACTGTTTTGTTTGTTTTGTTTGATAAAACAGCATCTTAGAGGATTCTAGATAGGGACGTGGAAAGAACTTCATTTCTCTTGGCCAGGGCAGCCTGAAACACCTAGAAAACCTGGTTGCTGCATCATTACCCAAAGGAACCACAGGGAGAAATTCCACTGACTAACTAGTACAATAATCACAATAGCAGATCATACATGTTTAGCAAACACCATGTGACATGTATGTCTTCAGTGTCATTTAAGCCTCACAACAACCTGATGAAGTAGGCACTGTCTAGTTCTAGTCCAGAGGCAAAGAAATATGGGGCAAGAAGCAGTAGTGTGCTGGTACATGTCAACAACTGACTCTCCAGGCCAAAAAGCCCCAGTGTGTAACATTTGCCAGTTTCTATTGGCTAAATCTTCACTATATCATGGGAGATTTTAAACTACCAACCTGATGTTGGTGACTGCAGATTTGGAAAGAGTTATGCACAGTTGGTTTTCTCAAGCCAGCTCCAGCACACACTGAATAGAGAGGTTCAGTTACCTCCTCAAAGTCACAGGGCAAGTATGTGGCAGAAATGGATTTTGAACACAGGTCACACTGCTCCAAAATCCTCACTCTTAACCACTAACAAAGCATAGCCAGAACCAACTAGAAGGGCCTCACTGATTAGCACACTGTTTGGAATGTTTATCTTGAACGAGTATCTTCACAGATAATCACAATGGTATTTGTTGGCACAGATGAAATAACAACATGTCTTGATCACTTTTGTCTTCCCCACACCTGAGATGGCACCTGCATGCTGTAGGTATCCATAGATGGCAGTGGAATTTTACTGGGTTTAATCGACTGACATTAAAGGGCATGGGATGGTCTTTGGGGAAGTCCTTGTAAGACAGGCTCAGTATTCTAGAGAAGGGGCAGTGCGAGAGGGTGAAGGTTGCCACAGGGTGAAGGTTGACAGAGAAGAGTAAGTGCTGTGGAGCGGGGTCCTTAGAGTGGACTTTTCTATTAATCTTTTCCCTGAGGCTGGTCGTGGCTCCTGGGCTCAGAACTATAAGTGGAGCATAGTTGGTGACACCACGCTTGTTGAGAACTTGTTTCCCTTCTTTGCTGCATTAAGCCGCCAGTGAGTCACTCTGGTTTGACTTTCAAGTAAAAGGTGGAGGCAGGAGAGGCAGAGCATCCTTTGCACATCAATGCCAGCAGCTGTCTGGGGTATAAAGGTGGAATGCGGCATGTCTCACTATTGTGCGTCTAGACCAAGGAATTGGTTTGTGATTTACTGCCTTCAGAATGAACACTGGAAGACTCAGCCAAGAGGTATCAATTCAGCTAGCCTGAGAGATGGGGAAGGATGATTGGGGTGCTGCAGTCATACATCAACACAAAAACTAGTTAAAGCATAAGCTGTGGTTGTGCCAAAACCCTGGCATGACTGCTGGTCAAAACACACCTTTACCTGGGCCAGACCTAGCATGTTTACATACATGGCCCTTGTCAAAACCCCAAGCAGACAGTTTTTAGCACCGTTTCTCCAAGGAAAAATCTCTGTCATAAGTGTATTCCTCCATCCTGGCAGGAAGCCTCCAGCCCACTCAGATGGTCCAACTGAAAAGACTTCGGAAAAGGGACTGCATGAGGAAGAGTGGACAGGATGAAGACAAGTAGCCTGGTGAGCCACCCAGGGACTTCCAGCAATGGGGAGCCCTTGCTACTCCCAAACTCAGAGTGGGAGGATGCAGTGTGACTGGAATGCAGCAAGGACAGCAGCCATGGAGAGAGCCATGGCCACTCCTGAGGAGCAGAGACATGAGAGCACCATAACCTGACCTAGAGGAACATGAAAAACAAATGCCCCGACCCTTCCCTGGCAGCAGCTGAAAGTTAGGGTGCAAAGGAAGGGGTCTTTGCTTCCTGGACACAGAGCATGACAAGGAATGGCAAAGGTTGTACCTGAGGGGACATGAGGAGAACAACCAAGACATTGCATGACTTTCCCAAACCCACAAAGGCAGTTTCTGCCGGCAGGGTCTGAGAGAGAACACGAGCCTCCCAGTGCAGAAGAGAGACCCCAGGAGACAGACCAGAAATGCTGTGGCTTTGAAAAAGTCACTTCAGTTGCCTGGGCCTCTGCTTTCTCACTCTGAAATGGGACACTGAACTTAACCATAAGACACTGCCACTCAAATAGTTAGAATTTCCCCAAATGCTACTAGTCACACCATGTCTTGCTGAAATTGGAACTGATTTCTCTCCTGTCTTCTTTTCTCTCTTTGAATATAAAATGCCTAAGGCATAAAAACATGAAACAACAAAACAGCACTATAGTGTGAAAGCTTCTAAGTCACCTTTTGGCAGCCTAAGGAACAGAACTGGTGAGACATGGAGAATTCCTGGTTACTCAGAGGAGTGGCAGGAGCTACTGCCCTACTGTTTAATACAGAGCATGGGGGGGGTTCAAGGGGCTAACGGAGCTGGCGATTCATGTAGTGCTGGTGGGCAAATGGTGGAAGGATCCAGACACACACGCACACACCCCAGCACCACACACTAAATCTCTACAAGATTTCTGGACATATTTTTAGGATGATCAGTGCATGCCACCTGGTGATTCATTAATACTAGAAAACAGCCTGCAGCACTGCACACAGGTCCTCTGGTAGCACAGACCTCACAGGGTTACTACTATAAAAATTAAATGAATGCATGTGAAAATGCATGACGCATAGCAAGTGTGCTGGAGATAGTTACCTTCCTCCACTTTTGAAATTTTCACACGGATTTTTCTCAATATGTTTTATTACTTTTTAGCTTGCTCTTCATCCCTGCCCATGAGATGCTACAGCAAATGCCCCCTATTTAAAAAAAAATCATTTTAATAGATTACATGTTACAAATAAGGAAAGAAACAAGAAAAAGCAGCCTTTTAAGCATATTAAGATAAAAATTGCTTGTGGCTGGGGTGAAGGGAGCTTGAAGGGGTCACATGTCCACTGAAAGGGGTGAAGAACAAGTTGCTGGAAGAAAACATCACCTTCCGCCCAAAGTAGCTCTTTCAGGGTCACAGAGAGCTCAGACCCCCCCCCCCCCAAAATGAAAGCAGGAGGGGCCATCCCAGGGCACACAGCTTTGCCTGCTCCGGCCGACAGGCACACCTACTTCACCTGAACAGATTTGTTAATTCAGTGAAACAAAGGGTTTGACTAATATTTTTTTCCCTGAATCCACCACTTATTTGGGCATCTCACTAAAACAGGCTTTCTGTGCAGAAAGATCAAGTGATGTCAGCCAGGCACTGGCAGTCACGTGATGGTGCAAGGAAACAAGGTGATTTGAAGTTTATTACTGTGGAGGAGGGGAAAGATAATTAACCATTTACACTTGAGCTTGGGTAGGTAAACCGCACTTACCCTGGGAGTGGGTATCACCAGGCTGAAACGTGTGGCTGTTTGCGTATCTGTTGAAAACTTGCGAAGATCTCAGTGCCAGCGACAGGATAACAGAGCACATGTTCACTTTTACTTGGTTATTTCAAAACTGTGTGGTTGCAAGGCACAGCTGCTTGGGTTCTGTGTCGACCTGGATGTCATGACATGGCTTCTAAAAAGCAAAGGGCAGCAGTTGACAGCAATCATTAGCTGCGTAGCGGGCTGCAGCAGGGAACCTGAAGGTGGCCTTCGTCTGCGATCCAGTGGGAGCCTCTGGAGGTGGTGGCATTGCTGAGCTCCCCCAGCCTGAGCCTGTGACGACATGACATGGACCAGCGTGTTCTGGGGATGGGTGATTGATGTTCAAGAGCACAGAGGCCCAGGAGTAAATGAGTCAGCAGTGGGAAGCAGGAGCAATGAAACAGGGGTTTTCTCTTGAATTCTTGCTTATTTTGGGACAGTATGATGCTCTTCTCAGAGGGAGCAAATAAAGTGTTAGTGGAGGGAGTCAGGCTTATGTAACTCATTTCTAAAACAAGTAGGTGACGTCACTGAAGGAATCAACACCATCATTAAAGAAGTTAAATAGAATTGATGTAAACACAGCTGGCCTTCTTTCGATGTAGACTGATACTATCCTTACTTTTGCCACTAATTAGCTGTGTGAATTTGGGCAAACATTCTGGGCCTCAGTTTCCTCAAATATAAAATAACAGGGTTGTTCTTGGCAATCCCCCAGGTACTTTCCAGATCTGACATCTCTCAATTCTATTGAATGTCAATAATGATAATTTTAGCAATACTTATGATGACAATGGTAGTTGATATTTATTGAGGGTCTTCTGTGTGTCAGGCACCATGCTAGAGACTTTAAAAATATATCAAAACACATGATCTCATTCTTTCCTCCAAACAAACTCATGAGGCAGAGAACATGATTATTGTGGTTTTGCATACGGGGAATCTGAGATTCCAAGAGGTTAAGGGTTTTGGGCAAAGTCATGTAAAACTAGTATATAGTTGATTTGATCAGGGTCTCAGCAGAAAAGAGATGACACATACAAAAAGGTTTAGCTGAGAGTAACTTAATAAAGGGGCTCTTTCTGGAGGTGTTGCCAGAACTAAGGGAACCAACAGGGATGCCCAGGCCCTGGGACTGGTGACAACAGGGAGCTGAAGGGGGCCTAAAGAGGAAATGGATGTCACTGGAGCCTGGTGAGGACAGGAGCAAAGAGCAGCCGCCTGGCGAGAGCGGTAGCCACTGAGAAGAGCAGCTACCGCCAGAACCAGAAAGAATCTGGGGAGGGAGGGGAATAAATATCCCAGCCTCTCTGTCTCTCCTTGCCTGCCTACATCCTGCTGACCCCTCTCATTGCCTGAACCCAAACACACCCAGAGGGTGAAGGAGCCTGGAGTACATTCTAGGGAGGACAGCCTCCTGATACCAATGTAGGGCAGTTAGGCAGAGAGAATGGATCTGTAGATCAAATAAATAAATAAATAAATAAATAAATAAGCAAGCAAGCAGTGGAGCAGAGCCAGGATTACAGCACAATTCTTTCAGAGTCCAGAGACCTTGAACTTTCTCACTACATCCGGCTTGGGTGACACATGCATAAGAAGCAACACTGCATATTCTATACTATAATAGGACCATTGGGACTTGGGGAGCCCTGAATTCATGGCCAATGCCCAGGTAGCTGTGGTTGTCAATGTTGATGGCATCTCAGCAACTCATATCATAGTAGTCTGACTGCATTTGAAGCTCTTTCTCCCGGAGTCATATCATTTGTTGTCAATGTTACAGAAATGGGCACGTGGGGGGGCGGGGGTAGAGGGATATTCCTTATACCTTTTCTATAACTAGTGCAATAATGTTCAACTTTGGAATGTAAGTTCACAGAAAAATAAAGGCTCAGATATCTGCAAACATATGCAGATGTACACTCTGGTCTGGTGTTCTTTGCATGGAACTGTACATGCCCCCAACCCACACCCATCCCTTTCCCCTTCTCCCAGCACCATACACGGGACCCTGTGGGCTCATCACCACCAGCCCCTTTCTGTGCCAGCATCTTTTGCACAGGCTACTCCCTCTGCCTGCAGTGACTTCTTTCCTCACTAGTTGAAACCAGATTTCTTCTCCAGGAAACGGATCAAAGTTCACCTCTCCTTTGTGAAGCCTTCCTCACCTCCCTGCTCACTCCCTTATCTACATTTCTTTGCACTAACCTCTATTGCAGCACTTATCATTATGTTGTAAAGATTTCTGTTTGCTTCTGCACTGGACTGTGAACCCAAGAGGAAGTGTTAGTTAAAAGCAAAACAAAACAAAAAAGAACAACACTAGCTAACATTTATTTAGCACTTACTATACATCAGGCACATGCATTAGCTCAGTTAAGCCCTACAATAACCCTACAAGATAGATGCAGTTTTTATTGCCATTTTACAGATGAAGGGACTGAAGCGTAGAAAGATTAACTTGCCTAAAAGGTTACACAGCTATACATGAACTTACAGGTGTTTTTGGAAGTCATGAGAGTCTCAAATTCTTCTCTCAAAAAAACTTGAATTGTGACCCATCCTATATAAAAACACAAACAACAACCACACCAAATCACACACACAGGAAGTTGCTGGTAGCTTCTACCTAGTCCTGAAATCTTTTGGTGGCCATATTCCCCTGAATCTTATTTCACTCTGTTTGTGTGTGTGTGTGTGTGCGCGCGCGCATGTCTGACTTAGTAAACAAACAGAAAACCGAAGCAGAAATTCTAGATATCAAAAACAAGCAGAGATTTGGCTCCAAACTGAGATGAGATTGCAACATCCTTACCAAGTACACATGAGACCGGAAGGCTGATTCTAAGGTTCCACACCACTAAGTGCACGTAAGGAGTCAAAAGGCTCCCACCCTCACCTGGCTCTCCTGTCTCTATGATGCCCCAAGTTTGGACTTCAAAATGAATTGAAAGGTGGCTAGCTTCTGGTTTAGGATTGTGTTGATGTGAGTGCAACATAGCCTTTTAGAATATTTGTATATATTTTGCAATTCATTTCACATAAATGATATATACACACATATACACAGGGTGGGATAAAAGTAGATTTACAGGTGTGAGGACATGAAACAGTTCATTCTTGTATTATTGTTGATTAGTTATTATATTATTTTTCATATGAAATATATATATCACCCCTCCCACAATGCATCAATACATATCAGTGGGACAGGGTGAAATTAAACGTGACAGAAATGTGAGTAGAGGGAAATAAGAAGGTTAATGAGGTAATATTTCAATAGCCTCCCAATAATTTCTATCCCAGGATTCTTCTCATTTTATCCCTCATTGGATCTCACAGCCCATTCCCAATCCTGTCCTTCTAAGAGCCAAGGGTTTTTCTCAGGTGGTTTGATCTCCTACCAATGCCCCTCATTCAGAATGGAAACTGCCACTGAAATTCATTCCCTACAAGGCCACCAGAGTTACCTTTCAATGTCACTCAACAAATATAAAAATTTTCACCAGATCTTTCCTGTCCAAATCCTTGGAAGACTCTGAAGACCTCCCTTTCACAATTGAAGTCAGCCCACATTTCAGTCCTCATCCTCCAAAACCCCCAGCCGCTCTATCCTCAGCCAACTACTGGGAGATCCCACAGGAAGATTCAGTATCCTTTTATTTATTTATTTTATTTATTGACTTGAGAGAGAGAGAGACTGATTTGTTGTTCCACTCATTTATGCATTTACTGACTGACACTTGTATGTTACCAGGAATCAAACCTTGGTGACTCGGGACATCTCCTTAGCAACAACAAAACCAACAATCTGTTGAAGAAATCTGAGATTTCACATTTCACAATAAAGCATCCAATCTAGTTGTGAAAGGTCAATCAGAAATGTGATCCATACGTACTTTATGTTATAACACTGAGTGATATAACATTGTACTTGGGAGGGGCTCTGTACCTTGGTCCCATCACTCCTTAGGTCCCCCAGAGGTCTTACTCTGGTCTTAACCTAAATATATTGGGCCCTTTCCCACATACAACCTTGCTTAAAATATTCCCCCCAGCCCCACAAGCAGGCTCTCTGTGTCTATGTGGCCTGTACTTACTTTTCCTTGAAGACTCAGCTTAAACATCCCTGCTGCTTTGAGGCCTCTGCCCAGCCCCTTCCCTTCCCATGAAATCACTGTCACAGCTAATACCATTGATGAGCACTTACTATGTGCTGGGCACAGTTCACAGTGCTTTGCATAAATTTCTCATTTAGTCCTCAAACACATTTTTGAGCAGTGCTGTTATTATCTCCAATTGACAGATGAAAACCGTGAGACGCAGAGAGGTTAACTAGCTTGCCCAAAGCCACGCAACTAGCAATAGAGCCAAAGAGAAACAGGGGAGTTCTGTTTTGAATACGGTTGGCTTCCTCCCTGCTCTGTCCCTTCTCAGCAGCCCTTGCCTCACTTTGTTGTGACTATTAGTCATTGGTTTACCTGGGTATTGATCTGCTTGTCTGTCTGTCCCACTAGACTGTAAGCCTCTTGAGTGCAGAACCCCCTGATTATTCATTATGAGCATCAGGGTGCAGGAATCCTGATAGGAACTTGGAGGAAAAAAGGGGAAGGAAAAAGAGTTCCTCCAATAACCCTGGAACCATTGTCAGACCCTGGCCTGACATTTTCAGAGCTCTTCATACTTTCCGTAGTAGCCTAACCCAGTTTCCTCATTAGTGTTCAATTCCACTGCAAAGAAACATCCTGACCCCATGCCTGAGAAGGCTGCGTGTGTTATGGTACATAAAAAAAGAAGGCTTACAAATAGCAAGTGTTTTGAAAACCCTTTACTATATTCCCATTTCCCCTACCTGCCTCCACCCAAAAAAAAGCTGGCATTATGAAACGCATGCTAAATATTGAGCCATTAAACTTAGGAATATTGAGAGAACTGTTTTCTTAAAAGCTTATTTTTTTCAGCTCTCCTTGTTTTGCCCTGAGTGTTTTTAGCAGTTCAAACAGGTTGGGTTGCCCACAAGGAGCAGGGCACAGGTTTTTTCCACCCGTAGGTTGAGGTATTCATTCCCACTTTAAACCTCTCTAAATTTATGTGCCAGTATTTTCCAAGTAGATGTATTTGTAGGTATGTCCGGGATACAACTGGACATTCACAGCATTGACTGAAACTGGGGTAGGACAGCTGGGCAAATTCAAGGTTTCGAGCTTCATCCTTTGCCTGAACTTTGGCAGCAATGGAAATGTTTGCACTTTGCAAAGCCTGTTATTCTCTCTCTCTCTCTCTCTGTGTGTGTGTGTGTGTGTGTGTGTGTGTGTGTGTGTGAGAGAGAGAGAGAGAGAGAGAGAGACTTTGCTTTTGAGAAAATATACTAATAATATAGTAATTGCCAGAATGGGCCAAGCCTAAGGTTTTGGCTCCTGGGTTCCTAGGCTCCTGCCATCCACAGTTTTGGCTCTGAAAGAGACACCATGACGTATTAGTATATTATTGTCAGAGCTCTCTTTGGCTTTTATGATACTTCTCTCTTTCTAATTCCCTCCTTCTATGTCACCACCACCTTTGTGATCTAGCATGGATCTACCATCTTTTCTATCTCAATGGAGGGGGAGGGAAATCAGGCTTACTGAGGAATAATTTATTTACCCTTTTCAACATATAATTCTGTGAATATTGACCAATGTATATAGTCATGTAACCATCCCTATAGTCAGAATGTAGAACTGTTCCCTCACCCCAAAAATCCTTCCTGCTGCTCATTTGTAGTCAAATTCTTCTCTAACCCCTAGGTCCTAGCAACCACTAATCTGTTTTCTGTCCTTATAGTTTTGCTTTTTATAAAATATAAATAAATGGAAATATATAATATAGCCTATTGTATCTGGCTTCTTTCACATAACACAATGTATTAGAGTAGAAATTCACCCATATTATTGCAAATATCAGTAGTTCATTATTTTTTTATTTTGAATGATATCCTTTCTATTGGGTACACCACAGTATACTATAGGCATACCAGTTATCCATTCACCAGTTGCTTATTTCTAGATATTAGCAATTATGACTAAAGCTCCTATAAGTAATCACATAGTTTTTTATGAACCCAGGTGTTAATTTCTCCTGGATAAATACCCAGAAGTAAGATTTCTGGGTTGTACACTAAGTGTACAAATATATTTTAAAAATATAAGGAATTGCCAGATATTTCCCAAGTTTATCTGCCATTTCTTCATTCATCTAAGCATTTCAAGAGACCTCAGATCAGTTCCTGATCCTGTCCATTAACACCCAAACCATTAAGCAACATGCCAGTGACATGAGTATAAAATAAATTAGACAACTCATGATCCTAGTGCAGTGAATCCAGAAACAGTGCACATACTATTACCATTTTCCAAGGCTTTTAGGCTAGCCTTTGTCATGGAATGATGCCCTGGAAGGGTTAACTCACCTCCCCTGGATGACTGTGTCTGCGGGTTGTGAATAAGTCATTCTGGCTCATGAGAGGACCAGGTCTATTATTAACAACACCCATTTCGAGGAGGAGCTGGTGAGGCCTGGGGAGCTAAAGAATGCCCTGAAATTGAGATGTTCTAGCATCTAATTCCTACTGTGACAGTGACTCACTGGGTGATTCTGGTATATCAACTTGATGTTCCAGACTCAGTTTCCTAAAGTCTAAGATAGTATTACACTCTTGACTCAACTCATTGCTTGGGATAGAGGAGGTTACAAATAGGAAGAGTGTCATACAGGAGTTCTGGAGCTACTAGTCTCATAGCATCATGTACTAGGGCACCCTTCTTCCCCAGAATGATAAGGTCCTTGGTTATACCATTCCTTAGATTGAGACTCTCTCATAAAGAGAAGTCATATGATTGCATCTATGAGAAACAGTGAGTCAGAGGAGTTTAAAGACTCCCCTGGACTCTTTACAATCTTTCAAAAGATGTTCACTGACTCACGGAATCCCTTCTTTCTGCAATAATTTTATGAGTTGAAAATACTGTTGGGCATATAATATGGCTCTTCTCAAACACATTATAGGTGAAGTCATCTCCAAATTGGCCATCTTACCTTTAGGTGCCTTTTTCTCTACAACCAAAATTCTTTAAAAAAAAACTAGTCCAGGATGACATTTAAGGGATCAAATGAACAGGGCACCTGAGCTATATCTCTAGCAAAGTCTGTCTACCCATACCGTCTTCATTGTTTGCTGTACACACCAGCTTATTACCCATGGCCAATACCTGCAACTCTGTCATGGGACTGCCCTTGTGCTGCCAGAACCCACTTTGCCCTGCACACTGCCAATAGATGTACCTGTAAATCCATGTTCTACCAGGGGCAGCCATAACCAATTACTGATAAGTGTTGAGGGCTGTGGCTGGGATAATACTGAGGTGTGTGTTTTACACCATTTTTCAGAACTTCTCCAGGGGCTTAAGTCACCTTTGTGGAAAGTGCTTTCCACCCTTTACTGCCTGCCTTGTCACCCCACCACCCCACCCATGTCATCTTCAATACACTTCCTTGCGTTGTCCATATCACTACTTGCCCTCAAAGTCTCTGGTTCTGGGGTAATCCAAACTAAGATGGTCATCAACATTTGATATCTACATGCTTCCAGATGCATTTTTTTCTGAGCCAGGGATCCATAGTCTTTCTCAGATTCTAAAAGGAGTCTGCAACTCTTCTGAAATGATTAAGAACATTGCTAACATTTCTCACTCTTCTGCAAATCTGTTTCTCCTCTCCCCCTTGAAATTTACTCCTCCCACAAGCCTCTCAGTAGTACTCCCTTGCTATTAAACCAGTCTACAAGTAAAACATTTTACTTTATGCACATTAACATTTAACTGATAATAACTAGGGGCAAATAATTCCCAGGAACATTTTGACTTGACCTGTTATTGAAGCACGAAATAGAAGAGATAGATTTTGTCTTGTGGGGAATCCAAATAATTCTAAATGCCCTAGAAAAAAATTTGTTAAAGCAGTAAGGAAAAAGAGTTAGGTCAATTGTTGAGCATTCTGCTAATAAAACATCACTTAATATGTTTTCATTGCATAGATGAGTCTCTGACAATTCAATTTATATATGAACACGTAGTGTCATATGCACAACAAAGACATTTATGAATGTTATAAGCATATAGGACAGGCACAATTGCTTTTAACTGCCTATAAAAGTAAAGGTGTGTACCTTTCCAGAAAAGCTTAGCAACTAGGGTATGTCATTCAAATATTTTTACTTGCTGACTTATGACCTGTGATTCTTTTGGTGGTTCTTTGTCCTCAAGTTATTTCTGATGCACTGGCCACACACACACATGTACACACACTGAGCTTTCAAATCAAATGCACAATGTTCTTTCATATCAAGTATCAACATCAAGCACTATCAAACGCAATGGCTGACAGTCTGAGTCTTACTCTCTGCCTTCAAGAAGCTGCCAAAACATACAAAATGAAACACTCTGATTCACAGCATGGCTCTTTTGTCAGTTTACCTGATCTGAAATTCAACACTATCATAACTCCTAAAATTCCCACTTGCTTGCCTTTGGAAAAGGAAATAGTTATTTTCCTCAGTATGGAGCTACCATCTGTTTGACAAAGCTTGTGTTTGACCTTCCTGTGTCTACCTTAGCCAACAAAGAGTTCAAATCCTGCTTCTGTGACATGGGGAAGAAATATGGCCTTAAGACTTACTAAAGGAATCGCATGAATGTGGCCATTGCAATGTGAGTATTGTCATCTCAACTTATGAATAGAATCCAGTCACTGCAAATTAGCAGGAGGTGTGTGCATCTATCATTTCCACCATCTGCGAAGGAAGAAATGTCTGCATCTACTCACACCCGCCTCCTTCAAGTACTGCTGACAATAAGGAATCCCCTGGAAGTCCAAATAAAATCATGTTTTAATCTGAATGAGTTAGAATTGCTCATTTGTCCCCTGATAGCTGGTGGATGGTTAGAAGGACACATCCATTCTCAGAGGTACCACCTTGTGCTTTAAAAACTTGGGGAATTCACGTGGATGTAATTTAAAATGTAAAACAAGGCTTGGTAGAACTCCCGAGTCAACTAAATAGGATTTTGTGCCAACTCAGATGCAGTTCTTATGGTTCTGATTAAAGAATTGAAGCAAATTGTGGGACTTGGTATTTCATTAAAATGCAGAACTTTTAATTAACTTTATTCATTCATAAAATTTCTCCCTTTCTCTTTCTCACCTTCCCTCATTCCTCCCTACTCCTTTCCTCTTCTACTATCTTTACTTTTTGTTGAAGTACAAAATGGACACAGAAAAGTATGAAAGCTTGATTAATTTTCACAAAGTTGAACATAGTTGTATACCCAGCTCCCAGGTTAAAAACCAAAGATTACTAGCACTCCGGAATCCCCCTTGTGTCCCCCTCGAGTCACCACTTCTTCCACAAGAGTAACTACTCTCCAGATGTCTAACTGCATAGATTCGTTCTGCCAGTTTTAAGGTCTCTGTTAATGGAGTCATATAGATGTATTATTTTAAAAAATAGATTTTATTTATTTATTTTTAGAAAGAAGGAAAAAGAAGGAGAGAAACATCAATGTGTAGTTGCCTCTCACACACCTCCTACTAGGGACTTTGCCTGCAACCCAGGCATGTGCCCTGACTGGGAATTGAACTGGCAACCCTTTGGTTTGCAGGCCGGTGCTCAATCCACTGAACCACACCAGCCAGTGTGGATGTATTCTTTTGTATCATACTCGTTGCTGTTGTTGTTTAAAGATATGTTTGTAATATTCATCCATGTTATCCAAATTCTAGTTTGTTCATTCTCATTGCTATATAGTAGTCCTTTGTGCTCATATACCACAATTAATTTGTGTATTTTATTATTAATATATTTGAGTGATTTCCAGTCTTCAGCTATTGCAAATAATGCCACTATAAGCTTTCTTGAATGAGTCTTTTGATGATCAAAAACACCCTTTTCATTAGTGTATATATTCAGCAGTATACCATATGGCAGGTTCAGCTGCAGTACATGCGCCCGAACAGTATTCCAAAGAACCTGTACACTTGGTGTTTTTCTTCTTTACATGTGAGCTGTTCTGGTGTGTGCATTCTTTACTTTTAGCAAGTGTTTTGTTTGTTTTTGAGAATATGGAATGTTCCAAAGCATGTCCTAGGCACTGAGACAGGCATAAACAGCCAGACCCTGATCTTAGAAATTTATCTATTAAGAGAGACAGAGAAAGAAAATACATAGAATTCAGAGTAAATATAAAATGCAGTGGATGCATCAAGAAGAGCCTCAAAGAATATGTGCCGCCCTAGCAGGTGTGGCTTAGTTGATTGGAGAGTCATCCTATAACTGAAGGATTGTGGGTTCAATACATGGTCAGGGCACGTACCTCGGTTGCAGATTCAGTCACTGGTCCTGATGCATACAATCTCCAGTCAGGTCACGTACAGCAGATAACTGACCAATGCTTCTCTCCCATACCTATGTTTCTCTCTCTTCCTTTCTCTCTCTTTTCCTCTCTCTCTAAAAAGCAATAAAATATTCCCTCAGATGAGGATAAAAAAATAAAAAGAACATATGCTGGTGCTAGAGGAATGAATAACTCAGAGAAGATAAATAAGCAAAATGAGAAAAAAATCGGTGGGTTTAGTGACCAGCAAAAGGCCATGAATACCTGGAGCACTGTGCTCATGTTGAGGAACCATGGGAAAAGTGTGCTGGGGCCAGGGCTTGATTGCCACAACAGGGAGCTGAGAATTTATTCATTAGGTTTTCATGATGTCAGAGAGGTTTTCAAAAGGAGAGAAACCTCATCATATTTTTAAAGTAAAATATTGGCAACCATATTGAGTTTGTAAGGGCAGAAAAAAATGCTGGTAGCATTTGTATCAAACTCACTATAAGATTAACAGTGAAGGCCCTGCCATCTGGGACTGTCTGGATTCAAATCCTGCCCCCAGGTTTACTGACTGAGTGATCTGGACAATTTAGCTTTAGGTATGTCAAGTGGACTGTAATGGTTCCAACACCTCCTACCTCCTGAAGCAGTTCTGAGGGAGATTAACCATGCAAAGGCTCAGGTGCAGCCTGGCAAAACATGAGCGCTTCTAAGGGTGTTAATTACCTGGTTAAACAGGGAGATAAAAAAAGAACAGGCTGATGACTTATGCCTTTCCTGTGGAATATCATGGGTGTTTAATGTGCAACATGGAAAGGTAATAAAGTTGACATGTTTGAAAACATTCTGGTTACACATTCATTGGTTTAACAGAGAGGCATTAAGTCTCTCAAGGAGGTAAATCTTGCATTGAACACTCTAGGTAGGGAAATAGAACCTTTTCTGACTACCGAGTGTGACTATCGCTCCAACTTAAAGAGCAGAGGAAGTGCTAGCTCCTTTCTGGGATGACTGGGAGGGATGATAAGAAAAGGAGTTTCAAAGGGCAAGCTGGACAAAGGGTGCATATGTGTGGGGACAGCAGGGGGTGGAGGCAACACGACACGCCCAGAGCACAGAATTTAGTAGAAGTAGAGTTAGAGGCTGTTTGAAGCCACTTATTCTGGATATAGTCTATGAATAATATGACAGTAATGATTTATCTGCTACTTCATTCAACAAATCTTTATTGAGTGATGACCTTGTGCCTGAAAGTGTTTAAAGTACTGAGGATATAACCATTTATATCAGATGTTTGTGCCATCTTGGAGTCTATGTTCTACTTGCTGAGAGAGACAACAAATGAGCAAGTGAGTAAATAAATGAGAGAATGACAGTCAGGAATAGATGCTGGGAAGAAAACAGAGTAGGTGATGTGATGATATGGGTAGTGTAGGTAAGAGGGATGAAGATGAGAAAGGGTCTCCAAAGAGGTGACAGTAGAGACATTGTTTTAAAACTATTCCAAGGAGAAGGAACTAGAAGGCCAAGCCCTTGGGGTGGGATTGACCTGGAGGAACTGGGTCATGTAGAATCTTGTGTGGATTTTGCTCTAACTGCCGTGGAAGCCACTAGTTGGAACAGATGTGGGAAGATTAAGCAGAGAAGTGACGTGGCCAAAAAGCATACCATGTGGCAATGTGACTGGAGTGGGGCATTGAGAAAAAGAGAAGTCATCCAGTAGCCTGGAGCCCTTCCATGTGAAGTCCAGGGTCTCTCTTCCACATCTAAGAGTCTAGACATAAGAAACATTTACACAGCTTCCAATTCACTTAGTCACAGCAGAGGGAGACACATTTTTATTTCGCAAGTTACCAGAACAACCTGAAAACCTACTAGGAAGGTGGTGGTTTGCCAATCCCTCAACAAAGAAGTATCCAATCAAAAATATACATTGCTACCTCCATGTCAGCCTCCAGTGTAGGAACCAATGGCTCTATTTTTTAAAAATTAATCCAAAATAAATACAGGAATGTAAAATGTTAATCAAAAGTAAACAAACGGATAGAATAAAAGGAGCCAGGCACCACTAGCAACTTTTATTGCCTTTGCTGTGAAGCCAGCAAGGGAATTTTAGATGAAATCCCCCCTTTAGCCTCCAGGAAATCATGACTTTGTTCAAGTATAGCAGCTTCCCTGCCCCGTGGCTCTGTGTGGTCCCCTGTGACCGGGGGGGGGGGGGGGGGGGGCTACCTTGCTTTTATCTTGCTAGAAACATGTGAGAGTATGTGACCTCCTTCCTACCTCCCTAATTTCTCAGTAGAAAAGAGACATTCACATGAACTCTCCATATTATAGGTCCCATGAAAGTAGTATAAGAGGCATAACTTGGGAACAAGGCATAGTTTGGGAAACAGGTATTCATTTCACCCTGGCTCTCTCTAGCATTTACCCCACAGGGGTTCATATGATTTACGTTAGCAGAAGTTTCAACTGTCCGTGAGAGTAAACTTCAGAGGGATTGTCTGCAGATGGGAATCACTGTGAAACAGTGGTGTGATCTGGTTCCTGTGGGTTTTTTATTATGGACCTTTGGCCACACAAAGGACTAAATAATTCCCAATTTGAGCATCTCTTACAACACTAGTGTCACTGAAGATAAAATGAGGATCAATCAGAATTTTTATCTTAAGAACACATTCAGGTCCTCCTGTCTTCGGTGTTTCCAATTCTCAGGAGTTAAAATCTGGCACACTGAGTTAGTTATCACCTGTGAACACACTATCTAGCATTATCAAGCTGCTTGTCCTGTGTCTCCAGCATAATCCTAAAATCCACCATTTACTGCCTAGTGAGGCTTGCAAACAAGTTTAAATATGAAATTAAATAAAAGAGTTTTATTTAAAAATAGAACAATTGATTCCAAAGCCAAAGATCACTAAAGTTGTACACATCTTTACTTTTCATCTCCCCATTGATGCAATGTAATTGTGTTTTCATTTATTACTCAAACCCAAGCTATGCAAACATCTATTAAAACTTCTAAAGCACAATCCTTTTTCAATAGAAATATTGATGCAGTTAAGGTTAGGTTTCTTCTCTGTGGTGTTCCTATTCAAAAAGATGATTTTTCTTTCCTTGACTTACCAAAACCTCATGTCAGGGCTTTTCCTCTAATTATAGGGTCCTTCATGTCTCAAATATTTTATCACCTTTTTGTCCCATAGAACTGATGTATTTGGATCTACAAAATATTTATCAATGTAATAACATGAAATTTTTATCTGTAATTATTAAAATTTGCTAATTTCTAGAGGAATAAACTCCATACACATGGCTCAAAAGCAAGCTTCCTGAACTGATTTAGACATTTCAGTTGTGATTGTGGTAATTGTAACTTTGATTTTATGCTAAGATCATGATTATCCAACTTATTTATAAATAACATCCTGCTGGAATTAGATGTCAAAGCAATACCTCTATTTTCTTCTCTGTCTTCCAATTACCTTTAATTTATGCCTCCCTATTTTTTAGCAACTCTGTACTTTTAATCAATATTCTTTTAGATTTTTAGTTTTATATTTATATATAATAGATCATCAGGCTAAATGTAACTGAAATTGAATTAATAAAGGGCCATAAACGTACTTCATCTAGAATCTAGAGTGAGGTGGTCATGAGAAGAGTTCAGAAACGTATTAGCTTTGCAGCCCCCGTCATTGCTTAATAACATCCACTGTTATTGTTACTGAACCATTAGGTTATGTTTCTCTTCTCCATGGTATTCACCTTCCACTTCTTATCCCATTCTGGCCCTTTCCTCTTACCCTTCTCCCCCCAAAATACCACAAATTAAACCAAATCCTTCCTTTGTGAAGCTTCCCCTGTTGACTAACAAATTGCAATAGATAATGGTACAAGGCTGGAAGATCCCGTAGGGTTTTGTTGGTTTGTTTTTAGTTAAGGAATAAGCACACATTCTTTTCTCTAAGAGCATGTCCTTGATATCAATAAAACCTTAAAATTTCTGGTTACTTAAAAATTATCTTGAATAATATGTTGATTGGGTTGTTGCCCCTCAATAGATATTATTGATAAATTTGATGTACCATATATGTAATATATGTGCCACACAAGGGCCTTTATTTTTGTGTGTGCATTTAGTTACTTATGTATTTATAGGCTTGATTATCCTGAGAACCAAGTAAATGTCGTGTTTTGAGAATCTCTAGCATGGTGAAGGTGTTTACAATGGCACCCTCTAATATATTGACTCAGCTCATGGTTTCAAATCAAGTTTATTCATGGTCTTACATAGCTCATCTTCATGCCATTCTTGGATAACCCCTCTTTCATTCATGTAATCTTAAAGCATTGGCTTCCAGCAAAATATAAGCTCAGTTTAACTTAACCCAAGATTCTCATTTTGTAACAGAGACAGCTATGAGGTGTGGGAGATAGATGTTTTTTTATTGTTTTCATTAGAAGTTATTCACTCTACGTCTTGTAAATAAGGGCTTAAGGTCATTTACAAAGATAAAATAAGATAAGAGAAAAGACTGAATTAAATAGAAGCTAAACACTGGTTGAATTTGCCCACCAGTATGTTTCTGGGTATCTAATTGGCAAAAGTAGAATGCAATCTTCACAAAATCCAAGATGCCTCTGAACTGCCATCAGATTCACTTACTTAAGTGGAGTACAGAGTTCCTACAGAGGGCTAAGACCTATGCTTCAATCCACTATATTATTTTTTAAAAAATCTATTTTATTGATTATGCTATTACAGTTGTCCCAAATTTTCCCCCCTTGCCCCCTTTCACCTGGTACTCATCATTCCCTTCAGCAATTCCCCCCACTTAATTTATGTCCATGGGCCATGCATATAAGTTCTTTGGCTACTCCATTTCCTATACTGTTCTTATCATCCCTGTGTATTCTATACCTACGAATTTGTCCCTGCACCTTTTCCCACATTCTTCCCCTTCCCCCTCCCAACTGATAACCCTCCAAATGAGCTCCATATCTATTATTCTGTTTCTGTTTTGCTTAGTTTGATTTTTATATTCAGTTGTTGATTGTTGTGAATTTATTGCCATTTTAATATTCATAGTTTTGATCTTCTTCTTTGTCTTAAATAAGTCCCTTTAACATTTCATATAATAAAGGCTTGGCGATAATGAACTCCTTTAGTTTTACCTTGCCTGGGAAGCACTTTATCTGCCCTTCGATTCTAAATGATAGCTTTGCTGGATAGGGTAATCTAGGTTGCAAGTCCTTGCATTTCATCACTTTGAATACTTCTTGCCAGTCCCTTCTAGCCTGCAAAGTTTCTTTTGAGAAATCAGGTGGAAGTCTTATGGGAACTCCTTTGTAGGTAACTCTCTGCTTTTCTCTTGCTGCTTTTAAAATTTTCTATTTTTAATCTTTGGCATTTTAAGTATTATGTGTCTTGGTGTAGTCCTCTTTGCATCCATCTTGTTTGGGACTTTCTGTGTTTCCCAGACTTGTATGTCTATTTCCTTCACCAAATTAGGGAAGTTTTCTTTCACTGTTTTTCAAATTATATTTCAATTTCTTGCTCTTTCTCTTCTCCTCTGGTACCCCTATGATTTGACTGTTGGTACATTTGAAGTTGTCCCAGAGGCTCGTTAGCCTATCCTCATTTTTGTGAACTCTTTTTTAATTCTTGTTGTTTTGATTAAATGTTTTTTTCTTCCTTATGTTCTAAATCATTGATTTGATTGTCAGCTTTATCCACTCCACTCTTGATTCCCTGTAAATTTCTCTGTTTCACTTAGGGCAAACTTCATTCTGCCTGAATCTTTTTTATGTTTTGGAAGTACCTGAGTTCCTTGAGCATCCTAATAACCAGTGTTTTGAACTCTGCATCTGATAGATTGCTTACCTCCATTTTGTTTAGTTTTTTCTTCTTTTGAGTTTTGTTCTGTTCTTTCAATTGAGCCATATTTCTTTGTCTCTTCATTTTGGCAGCCTCCCTGTGTTTGTTTCTGTTTCTATGTATTAGGTGAAGCTGCTTTGACTCCCTGTCTTAGTAGCACAGCCTATTGTAGAAAAGTGCACTAGTAAGTTGGATGGGGTGGAGCCTTAGGGAATCACCAGGGAAGGGCAACCCATGTGAACCAGGTTGATGGAGTTTTCAATGTGGTGTTAGCGCTTTGTGGCTCTGTGTGGGGGAGGGCTCAGAAAGGGGACAATGGTGTTGCATGGCCTCTGGATTTTTGTCCTGGAGGAAACTATCCTTTAGCACTTGCCCTGATGCCAGACATTTCTATTTCTCCCCATACGCCACTGGTGCCCTTCCAGCTGCTGCCCAGAGCCAAAGCCCAGACAGAGTGAGTCTGCATCTTAAGTCTGTTGCAGGCCCATTAAAAGGATACTCCTGAGAATCCTGTAGTTTCTACCACCACCCCAACCTCCACTGGTTTTCACAGCCAGAAGTTATGGGGACTTATCTTCCTGGCACTGGAACCCTGGGCTGAGTGATCTGGTATGAGGCTGGGATCCCTTGCTGTTGAGGTAATACTCCTGATTTTTATCTACCACACATGGGTGTGTGGCTACCTATTCCATGTCTCCTGCCTCTGTGCCTCCCTGCACGTCTCCCCACATCTCTGTGTCTCTGCCCCTCCTACCCTTCTGAATGAATGTGACTTCTTTAAAGAAGAAGGTTGGTTGTCGAACTTCCACACAGCTCAATTTTCTGATGATTCTGGGTGACATTTGTTTTGCAGCCTAGTTGTATTTTTGCTGTGGTTGTGCGAGTGGTCAAGCCATGTTTACCTACACCTCCATCTTGACCAGAAGTCCAATTCACTATATTCTTAACTAGAAAGCAAGCATTTGACTCCCAACCCATTTTTTCCATCACCTGACAATTTTTTTAATTGTACGTGAGAAAAAGTATTTAAAATAAAACACCCCTCCATTTCTTATAATTTCTCTATCTCTGGAAATGACTGCTCTGTTACTTATTTGTCTTTCAAGACATCGTTGACGGTCTGGTTAGCACACGTCTGCATCTCATCGCTCCAACCAGAGTCTGAGCTCCTCCAAGACAGAAAACAGCTTTACCTCCACTCGTCCTCCATGGTCGTGGCTGAATGTCCCATGAAGAGTAACTGTCAGAATGCTAAACATGGAGAAGGAGAAGAATAAAGAGAAAGAATGAAAAATGTCATCATGTACTTGTCAAGGTCTGTGGAGAATTTGGTTAAAAAGTGATAACTCTGCATCTGTGTTTAATATGAAATGCTTCATGCCATTAAAGGCTGATTTTACATGTCAAACTGTAACGAGAAAATACTTACTTTCAAAGATGAATTATTTTGCTTCATTTCAAATATTTGAAATGAAGCAAAATAATTTGAAGCAAATATTTGAAACATCTTTTGAGCACTTTTTTTTAGGCCAAGAGCTATTGTGATTTGTATTTACTGACTCATTTAATGGCTACATACTGTTAAGTCTTCATCCAAAGCCTCCATGTGATCTGCTGCAGAAGTGCCCAGAGTTTAACAAATCCCCTTCTTTGTCCTTCTACCCTTTTCCTCTGCTGCTTCATACTGTTCTCCATGTGTTTTCCTTACCTTACTCTTTTTGTAACATTTCTGACATGACGTCGCCAATTTCTATGTACCTTTGAGTGAATTCTGTTGAGAAAATTTGATAACTATATTGATTATTATAGAGCCATGCTTGCAGTAACACTTTGGTAAATATCAGTAGAATCCCCTCTATAAATGGCAATTAAGATGATATCCCATTGAAATAAATGCCAATATTTTTGGTCTACTAGAATTCAGGAACTAAGGTTCACAATAGAAGATGTGTTGTGATGATAATTTGCTGTTGCATAGTTTGGCCCATACCATATAGTCACTGAAACACACTGAATACAATACAGTGACCTAGATACAGCACAAGACTATGTAAATAATCCTCCAACTTCCTAAGGCAAACACATATCTGTTCAAAAATCACTGAGGTATGAATGTTTATTACCCTCCAGGAAAAGTCCTCTAAATGCATAGGTTACTACCTTCGGAAAACCTTTAAAAATTTTTTGAACATTTATGATACTGTATAGTAATTACCTATAGCAGGAAATATTATAATTATAGTTGTCCATGCTTACCTATCTACTACATACATACTATTATATGAAATTATTATATGTGTATATTGTGTATATGTATATACATACACATATACTGTCTCACATATTGTATCAATTATCTATTGTCACAATAATGCTACATAATAAGTCACATTCATACTCTGTGGTTGCAAACATGTCTGCAGGTAGATGGAAAGTTGGCTAAACTAGACTATAGCTCGCCAGGTAGTTCTTCTGGTCTCCATTAGATTACCGGAGGATGTTTCTGCTCCAGGTAACTCGTTTTCCTCTTGGGGTGTGAGCTGGCCTAGCATATTCTTCTCATAAGGATGGCAGAGGGAAAAGAACAAGCAAATCAAATCACGCAGCAGTTTTCAAGTCCATGTTAATGTCATAACTTCCACCACTCCCACTAGCCACAGCACATCTCAAGAGTGAGGAGTTACAGGCATCCCCCAACAGGAGGGCAATGCACAGATAGGGAAGAGCGTGGTTACAGAAAAGGGTAGAGAATTGGAACTAATGATACAATTTATGTTTATGTACATAGGCATCACCTCATTTCATTCTGAAGACAATACTTATGCATTGTTTAAAGATGATTTGAAAGCCCACTCTTTTTTCATAATAAATGGGATAGCTTCTAGACTGATAATAATATTAATAAGAGGTGTTGCATTTTTTAACTTTTACCAATTGGCAGCACTATGCAAAGGATTTTCCATTCATCACCTAATTTAATTTTTACAACTTGCTAATGTTAGTTCCCATAACAGTGAAATGTAGGTTATATTAATTAATCTCATTTTAAAGATCAGAAACTGAGGCTCAATCATGTAAACTAGCCAGTATGTGGAGAGACCTAGATTCAAATTTAGGTTTCTTTTTAATTTTGGTAAAATTTACTTTTATTATCTATTTAATCCCCCCAAATAACAAAAATAGATGTATTTAAAGATGATAAATAGTTAATTGACCAACTATATCAAGGTATATAGTTTTTATTTTTATTTTTTTAAGATTTTATTTATTTGTTTTTAGACAGAAGGGAAGGGAGAGAAAAGAGAAGGGGAGAAACATTGATGTGCAAGAGAAACATTGATTGGTTGGTTCTCGCATGCACCCTGGGTGCCTGGCCCACAGCCCGAGCATGTGCTGTGACTGGGGATTGAACTGGCGACCTTTCAGTTTGTGGAACAATGCTTCACCCACTGAACCACAGCAGTCAGGCTCTTTTTATATTTAAGTGAAATGGATAAAATGTGCTATAGTAATAGCAAATTCAAGGACTTGGGAATATTAAAAAGAATGAATGTCTTTTAATCTTTGCTAAAGATGATTTTAATGTTTATGATATCCTCAAAATCACTGTTTCCAGGAATCATAAATATCAGAAAAATCAAATTTAGTTCTGTGTGATTCCAAACTGTGTGCTGTTGTTTTTATGTGCATCACCTCTCGTTATACTTAAATCCTTCTCCACTGGTCCAGCCACCTTTTCCAAAACCATTCATCTGTAATTTCTAAACAGGTCCCATATTACATTGTATCCTTTGTCTACAAGACACTTCAAATCTTACCTCTTGATTTCCCAGTGGGGAAAATCTTTCTCACTCCTGACTTACCATAGCTGTGACCTGTACCTGTCCTTAATACCTCTAATCCTATTCTCATGTGGGTTTAATGAACTCTGCCAGCTGACAAGCCCTTTGAGGAAAAGAGATCAATTTTTATATTTATTCCATGTGCCTACATTACAATCAGTAACTTTAAAATAAGTGGGTTATTAGACATCAATTTTCTCCTTCCAGATTTGGGTTGAACACTAAACAGTTTATGAAGAAGCTACCTGTACTCAAAAGGTAATTTTCTCTTTTGCACAAGATCCTTTCATATTGGAAAGATAATTGTTAGAAAACTCCTTTGAAGAGGAAATTTCTTGCATATAAAGTGTGGTTTATAATCAAGGTGAAAAGGAAAAGGAAAACAACTCAAGGCAAAAGAAAGAATAAAGAGGAGGATAGAGTCTGCAATGGGAAAAGAAAGTGAAGAGAGAAGGGAGTGACACGTACAGAAAAAGAAGGAGGAACAAGAAGAGGAAGAAGAAGAGGAGGAGAAGAAAAAAAGTGAGCAAGTAGGGTGCAGAAAATTAGAAGAGAGATCAACAGTCAGACCAGTATGGACCTAGGACATTGAAAATAAGTCACTTAGAGCTGAGCCAGAGAGGGCAGAAGTAAGCAATCTTATATTTCAGTGTTCAGTTAGGTTTTTGAATGAATGCAAGAAATTGTGCAGGGGTTATTAACATCCTGGTTTTAGTGAAGATGTGCCCAAATTCAAAACTTTTGCCTAAGTGTGAATAACTTGTTTAGTACATTCTAGTTTAAAGAACTGTGTTCTTTAAACACAGTTTTTCTCATCTGACTGAAAGAAGAAAGAGTACCACTTAACAATCATTTTGCTATTAAATAACATACGGTTTCTCATCTTTTCCAAGCTTCCTTGCCAGTGTCAGGTAGGATTCACGCTTCTTGAAAGACAAGCAAATGCTCTAGTACTGCAGCTGATCTGAAGTGTCCAGAGGCAGGGTCTGTCCAAGTAGGGTCCATGAGCAGCCACGTATAAAATTTAATGCACCTTGAGGATGGAGTGTCTTCCCTGGTCTCTGGTTGAAATTCCACACTCTCCAAGAGCAATACTCTGCTTCTTTCCTTGGCCATTTTAATCTTCATATACTTGTGGACAGAAGCATTTCCCTTAGAATCTTCCAGGGTTTTCATAGTCTTCCTGAATGTCATTATTGGGCATTTAGATACCCAAGCAAAAAATATATATATATTTATTTAATTGGTGTACCCAGGCCCAAAGACACTCTTCTGAATCTTGCTGAAATTTTGGTGAAGTCACTACTGTGTGCTGTGACAAGGTGCCAAATACAAAGATGGTAACTCAGGTAAGGCCTCTCCAGGATCACAAAGAGCAAAAAATATTCCTTTTTGGAGTGCTTGAAATGGGAATTTTCCTTCTGCTGCTGAAAGCAAACCAACCTTTCCACTCAAATATCACATTGCAAACTCCTATGAAATTTGCCCTTTGTCATGTCCCTCTAGATTTTTTCTTGGCTTCACTAATTTCCAGGTTCTGAACTCCCTTGGAAGATCTGTGTTTCTCATTAATTTCCACAGTTGCATTTCCCTTTTTTCTAAGTGGAATCTTGGCATCCTGAGGTTGGTCTATATTTCTAACCTACAGTCCTTATGTGTGTTTCTGCGATCTCGGAGGACATTCTCCTTCGCCTCATTTCATCACTCTCAGGTAATGAACTTGGTCAAATGAGGCAGCATGAGGTTGGGCTCAGTCAGCAGCGTGTGTTAGCTCCTTGCTCCCTGGCATGGCTTCCTGCCTTGATCACATCCTGAGTCATTTGTACATGAACCAGCCTTTCCCCTGAAAGGTTACATCAGTGGTTAATACCTTGAAGCACTCGTGCTAATGGGCTCTGGTTCTGATGTACTAGAAACAATGTATTGATTGAACACGGTCCGCTCAGCTATTTCATTCAGGTACCATAAGGTACAACATTCTCGCCAACAGAGTTGAAAAGCAGACACTGCATTCCTTTCACAGCTTCAGCCTGGAAGAGAAGAATTTTTCCATCCCCTTATAAACTTATGAAGCGTCCCACTCTGTGGGTCTACTATAACCTCTCTTAGGACAAACTGGCTAAATGGAATTTCCTAAATAGTTCCATGAGCTGTTCGAGGATTGCATGCAAGAGGGGTTCCATGGGTAAACAAGCTGGGGAAAAAATGTCACCCTTGTGGAGAATGTATACTCATATATACATATTAAGGTTTCTAAGAAGATAGGAAATATAAAAAACTGTTTTACTTTTTTCCTTCAACCAACACTTTCTAAACTTATTTGACAATGACTCATTTCAATTCAATGCTTATCGCAAACACACAGGACAAATATTACCAGCAAATGAGTCTCTAAACTTTCCTGTCTGCTCACCAGTGAGGATTTTGGGTTTTGCCACTCAGTTTCTTCTACTTCTCTGCTCTCTGCAGTTGCCCAATATGCTCTTGTTATATAGAGCATATTGAGCTTGTTATATAGAAGCAAAAGGAGAGGTAGAAGAACAGAAGGATAAGAAGCTCAAAGAATGAGCTTTATGGAAGATTATATTTTCCAAAGAAGGCTGCACTAATGTACATCCACATGCTGTTCTTACACTGTGACTTCCAATAACAGATGGGATCTACATTCCCTTCCCTTGAATCTGGGACTTTATTACTGCTCTGACTGAGAGTATTGCTGAGGTGACGTGATATGTCATCTGAAGCTAGGCCAGCAATATGGCTTCACCCCGGCTCTCTCTCAGCATGCTCGCCAGCAACCACATTGTGAGGAAGCCCAGGCCCCAGGGAAAGGCTGCATGTAGGTTTTATGGCCAGCAGCATTCATTAGGTGCTCAGCTAAGAGCTAGTACCAACTGCCAGACATACAATGAGAAAGTCTTTGGACAATTCCAGACCCACTCTTGAACTTCCCTGGGTAACACCAAGTGCAACTGAGACGAGATACTCCCAAGCCCTCCCTCAATTCTAGAATCATGCGCAAAACAAGTGTGCATTGTTTTAAGCAACCGAGCTTTAAAGTAATTGTAATGCAGCCTTAGCAACTGGAACGAGCTGCTGGAACAACTGGGGGAGCCCTGAAGTGGAGGAGATGGGTCAACATGACTTAGCTTAGTTTCAGGGATGCACTGTGATGGCGACAATTATCATCAATAGTAAAGAACTGCCAGCAAGAGAACAGTTGTCTTCTAGAGCTTGGGGCACCCACAAACATTACCTGGAATTCTCAGTTCCTTTTCCCTTATCAAGGAAAACCACTCATGCACTTATCATAGTTCCCCTGGGGACACTGTTTATTTAGTGGTTTCACAAATTCCAGAGGGGCTGTGGGCTGAACCTTCCAGTTTTCACACTGTCTCCCTGTCCTCTTTAGAATCGGCTGAACTATCATTTTGAGAGAAGCCCTCCCTCCCTCCTGCCCAGGGATTTTCTATCTATACTCTTCAGAACTCTCACCATTATGTGAATTATTTCACTGACTTGATTATTTATTGAATGGAATTTTCTTGCTGGCTTTATCCACCCGTGTATTTTTGAAACGGCGCCTACCTAGAGTAGGCATGTTAAATGAACGTACAATAATGAAGGGCATCAGGAAGGTCCCTGTCCTGAAAGCTGGGTAACTGGCTCCTGGGGCTGCTTTGCAGCTGTAAAGGTGCAGAGGCAAAGCATCTGTGCCCTGTACCTCGTCCACTGTGGAGGGAGCACACAGATGACCCCCCAAAGCCCCTCTGCACTGTCCCTCTCTGGCTGGAGTTCATGCGGATCTCACATGGCCCGAGCTTCAACTTCAGCAAATCTTTATACTATTTAAGCTGATTTTTCACTACAGGAACTGCATTCAGTCATTTTAAAATCTAGGTTATAGTTTCATCTGATAAAGCCATTTGTTTTTGGAACATTCGGTCCTTGCAGACACACCTTCTCTCCCAGTCTAGTCTATCTGTTCCAGACACTGTCCAAACAGACAAACTGGAGCAAATACGACCAGACTCTGTTTCTGACACTTTGTAACTCCTCTTCTCTCCCGAGAAAAGGCTTAAAGGTACAACCAAATAGTTTATTGTTCAAATCATGATGATTTGGGGAATAAAATGGAATTCTGTTAATAATTACATCTGAAAAATAGGTCAAAATCAGGATTGTTCCAGACAAACCTGGATGTTTGATTATTTTTTATTCTCTAAAGCGTAGATATTGTCATAGAAACAAATATATATATATATATATATATATATATATATATATATATATACTTGTTAACTTTTCAGCATTAGTGAAATGAAGAGTCACCAGTATTTGGACTTCTAAAATGCATTTCATCAGTAACAAGTTGATCCTGTCATCATTTTATCTGTTTTCTTAAAATAATTTTATTGATTGATCTTAGAGAGAGAGAGGGAGGAGGAGAGACAGAGACAGAGTAGGAGGGAGGGAGAGAGACAGAGAGAGAGAAACATTGAGCTGTTGTCCCACTTATTTACGCACTCACTGATCGCTTCCTGTGTGTGCCCTGACTGGTGATTGAACCTGCAACCTCGGTGTATTGGGATAATGCTCCAACCAACTGAGCTACCTGGCCAGGGCCTGTATGTTTTCTTTATTTCCACAGTGCCTTTCTGATGCAAGTAGCAGTAGTCAGGAACTGGGCAAAAAACAGAATTTCCCTGGAAAATGTTTAACTGACAATAAATTAATATGCGGTTATCCACAGAGATGTGGTAGAATATTTTTTACCATATATATATGTAGATAGATAATATGTCTATCTTATTTTATATATATTCACTTTATTATATATGTGCAAACATACACATATATATATACATATATATAACAAACTTCACTTCGTAGAGCAACTTTAGATTTATAGAAAAATTGAACTGAAAAGAGAGTTCCCATATACCTTCCTACCCCACATAGTTTTCTCTGTTATGAATATCTTTCATTAATGTGGTTCACTTATTACAACTGATGAATACTGATAATAATTATTAGCTAAAGTTCATAGTTAACATTATACATCCTGTGGGTTTTGACAAATGCATAATGACATGTATCTACCACTGTGGTATCACACAGAACAGTCTCACTGCTCTAAAAACCCCAGTCATCCCTCTCTCTCTCCTTCCTTCCTCTAGCAATCATGGACCTTTTTCCTTTCTGTGTAGTTTTTCCTGATTGTTATATAATTGGAATCATACCATATGTAGTCTTTTCAGATTGGCTTCTTTCATTTAGCAAATATGTATTTGTTTCCTCCACACCTTTCCATAACTTGATAGTTCATTTCTTTGCATCACTGAATAATATTCCATTATCTGGATATACCAGTTTGTTTATCTAACCCCTATTGAAGGACATCTTGGTTATTTCCAATTTTGGGCAATTATGAATTAAGCTGCTATAAACATTGGTACACAGGTTTTGTGGACATAGTTTTTAACTATTTTCAGTAAATACCTAGGAGCACAATTGTTGAATCATACGGTAAGATTACATTTAACGTTGTAAGACACTGCCTGAATGTTTTCCAAAGTGGCTGCTCCACTTTGAATTCCCATCTGTAATCAATGAGGGTTCCTATTCCTCTATGAGATATGAGTATCTTAATGGAAAAAATGTTGAGGGACTCTGAGGCTAGCAACAGCTAGGAGCTGTTCCCACTCATAGGCCTGAAAGATGAAAGAAGAAAACTGGTATTGGCAGAGCCCAAGAACGGGAACCATGAAGGAACCATAATGGTGGAGGCCTGGGGTCACCACCAAGAAAGAGGTACCAAAGCAAGGTGGGGGCATGGGAATAGGTGTCCCAATTTCTTTCTCTTGCCACCCATTGTCCTCCTGCTAGTACCTCCCATTAGTTAAATGAGGTAGAAGGTAGAGAACAAGAACATCCATGTGATTTGTCAGGAAGGGTCAGCCCCCAGGGGTACAGAGCAGGGCAGAGAAAGGTGGCTAATGGGTCTGCAAGGAAGCATGGTGTACACAGCATTATAAAATTATGGCCAAGATAGTATAAGCAATAATATGTGTACTTTTAAAAGCACTGTTTTTTTTGGGGGGGGAGGGGGCAGTTTTTAAATGGTGCATCATTATTTCTCTGTGGAGTGAGTTATTGAGTCATTTCTAAAATGTTTTGAAATATAAAATCTGGAGCTGAAGTCACCAGTGGAGAAGAGGGCAGTACATCTCCCCAGGGCTTCCTGTCCTGCCTGCTGACCTGGTGGGCATCCCTCTGACCACTGCTGGCAGTTGGGTCTTCATTCTATGTCAGATCTTTCAGGATGGGGAAGGCTTGTCCTTATCTATCAGTTACAGTGCTTAGTAATATTGCCTTTGCAGGATTATTTCCAGGTGAAATTCCATTAAAACCCAATGCCTATTTTTTTTTTAAATCTAAACAACAGTATTATGGCCAACAGCATTGTTGGCTATTTCTGTCAGCTTCTTGTATTCAGACTCCCTATTGTTTAATCAGGTAAAGAACTTTCTCATGAATGAACAAAAAATAAAAACAAAACCAACATTCATTGTCTTTGTCTTTTCTTCTTTGATATGCAGGGTCCTCCAGAGCACAGACATGGGGAGTGGGAAGCAGGGTGGGGTGTACCGCTTGTTCAGAGTTTCTTAACCTTAGCACTACTGACACTTGGAGCTGGATTTGTTGTCAGGAGCTGTCCTTTGCACTGTTAGCAGCATCCCGGCCTCTACCTACTAGACACCAGCAGCATTCTGCCCAGTTGTGACAATCAAAACTGTCTCCAGACATTTTCAAGTGTCCCCCACTGGGCAAAATCTCCCCCCAGTTGAAAGTACTGCCTCATTCTAAGGGAGGCACTAGCTTCTGCCTGCCTTATTGTTATAGTAATTTAACACTAACTGTACCTGACACAAACATGGTTCTGTTCTTTGTGACCAAAAGGTTTCACAAACTAGATCCCAACTTGTTATAAAACGCTGCCCTCCAGAAAACTCTCCTTTGGGGAGGAGATGCCTTTTCTGACCCAAACCATCCTCCTTCCTTTACTCCCCTTTTACCCACACTCAGAGGATTCCTGGTTTGATCCTAGTTCTTAGCAGACCTCAGCATCCCTTGTGGCCAGATGAGTTGGGCCATTTATTGATGATAGAATTTCAATAAATAGAATAAAAAACTGGGAGTTCTGGGATTTCTATGCTGCACACAAGTAGCAAAAAAAAATGTAGACGTACCTATTTGTGCTTTCATCCGATCAAAAATCATCACATACCAACCCCTCATAATTTACCATGTTTATCCAATAGTCCTGGTTTATTCAAGGTTCTTGTTTATATCTAGACTACGGCAGCTTTCCTCTCTTGTCTTTATCTTCCTCCAAATGTTTGAGGGGGAAAAATCCTCAAACTGCTCAACCTCCTTTACACTGGAGGCAGTTTGATATATTTATTTATTTTATATCCTGCCTCATTCCAAACAAGTTTGGAGGAGAATGAAGACATTGGATGACACGGGTCAGTGAGAGAGAAACTGAAAATGACATTCCCCAATTCAACATTATTTTCTGAAACAATGTCAAGCCCTTACAAGGATGGGAAAATAACGAAGTCACATACCGTGAAAGTCAAGGATTCTCTTAGGGAGTAAGTGTCCTCGAGCTACTGTCCTCCCAGGACATTTGTGAGCTTAGCAGTTTGGAATGTCGACAAGAAGGGTGGCTGGGGGCAGAGGCCTGCAAGAGGCTGCATGACCCACTCATTGATCAACGAGAGGAAAGGAGTCAAAGTTAGAGGCTATTTGGAAAGAGTGTATGGACTAAGTACTTCGAATCAACACACAAGAAAGCTTTATTTCCCCAAGACATGAGACAAATGTCAACCAAGAATCCTGAGCAAGCAAACCTCCTGAATGCAATACTCTATAGCAAATGTGGCTGATATTCTGTTCAATAAATGGTTGAGGCACTGCGTTGTCTTTTAATGTTCCTCACTAATCAATATTCCAAATGTTCAGTCCATCTAGGGAGATGCAATTACTCATTTTATTTACAATAATCTTCATGATCAAATCTGAGCCTGAATTTTTCTATGCTGACTCATAGTTTATAAAAAAGAAAAAGAAAGAAAGGAGTGAAGGAACAGTATGTAATGGGTCTAGTTTGGGTTACTTAGTCTGCCATGGTCTTTCCAAAGAGGAAGTGTAATTTTAGAAGCCAGTTTTTGGGTGGAAGTTCAATCCTCAGGGAAGGTTTTAAGCTTATTAGATTATAGATGTCATCAGCAACCCTTGCTATAAAGTGCCCAGGATACACTCAGTTATTAACATGCTTCAGGACCGTCTAAAAGAGCAGACTTATGAAACCACAGGCACCTGCTCTGCAGAATTAGCAGTCACTCCAGCTGGGAAAGCAGAGGCCACAGAGCAGCCTATGATGCTACTACCTAAGCACTTGGCCAGAAACAAGGCTGGAGGTATGTAGGCACAGTCTTGATAGACTGGAAACATGAAGAATGAGGGTGTTGGTTTGGACTGTTGAGAGCAGCACTGTGCAATAGAAATCCAGTCCGTGCTATACTCATATGTGTAATTTCAAATTTTCTAAAAGCCATATTAAAACAGTAGAAAGAAACAGGAAAAATAAAATTCAGTAATATATTTTACTTAACCCAAAATCTCCAGATAGTTTACATTCTTTTCTTCATACTAAGTTTTAGAAATCTAATGTAAACTTTGTACCACATGTCACTTACAATGTATGCTTACATATATTACTTACACATGTATGTGGCTGTTGGCATATTGGTCAATGCAAACCTAAAGAAACCACATACAAATTCTAAACTCTCCATACCCTAGCACATGGTAGGATGTTCTACAATATACTGATGGAGTGACACCATCAACCTAACTTGGAAACAAGGTACAGTAACACATAACAGCAGGAGAGTTGGATCCCATCCCAGCTAGTTGAGTGATCTTGAACAAGTCATTGATTCCTCTTTCCTCATCTGTCCACTAAGGCAGTAGTACTAGCTGATATCCCAGGCATACTTAAACTCAAATTTCCAAGGTCTCTGGGGTTGTGAAATATACTGGTGGTAGTTTAAATGATATGTTCACACTTTTTTTGATACTTGTCCCCACAGAGGTTGAGCCTAATTCCCTGCCTATTTATTATGAGTTGGACTTAGTGACATACTTCTAATGAATAGAACATGGCAGAAGGTATAGGGTGTCATTTCTGGTATTAATTTATTAAAAGATTGTAGCTTTTGTGTTGAATTGTAATAAGTAACATTAATTGAACACTTCTGTGTCCTAAGCACCATTCCAACCAATTTATACATCTTAATTCATTCAATTCTTACAATGATTTTTGAGATGGGCAGGTCTTCTACTTCACAGGTAAGAAAACATAAGCACCAAGATGTTGAGCCCTGGCTGGCGTAGCTCAGTGGATTGAGCGCGGGCTGAGAACCAGGCATCGCAGGTTCGATTCCCAGTCAGGGCACATGCCTAGGTTGCAGGCCATGTCCCTTAGCAACCGCACATTGATGTTTCTCTCTCTATCTCTCCCTCTCCCTTCTCTCTCTAAAAATAAGTAAATAAAATCTTTAAAAAAAGAAAACATAAGCACCAAGATGTTAAGTAATTTGCCCAGAATTATAGATTGTAAACTACAAAACTATGATTTAAACATGGATGGTCTCTACCTCTATGATATAATGCTTCACCCACAAAATTAGGTGGCTGTTCTCCCCAAAGCCTAGTTGACAGAGGAAATGCACACACAGTGAACAACCCTGAGACAATGACTTCACCATGGAAGTATGTGGGTACCAGGGCTAAACCACCTACAGTTTGGTTATTGACATGTAGTGATCCTGGAAGAAGCCACAGTCATGTTTTTGGGATGTTCTGAAATGGGAAGACAAAGACATTGGCCCAAATTTTCTTAAAAATAAGACTTTCTAATATTATAAGTGATGTATAACAATTAATTAAGAAGAACCAATATCATCTGAATTTGGAGGACTTGCTATTTTGGGGAATCCATTTTTCAGGTAGCAACAATGGGGAGCTGAGATGTTTTAAGGGCCTAACATGATGAGTAGAGCTTTTTGAACTGGAAATAAAAAAAAAACAAAAACAAAAACAAAAACTGATGTTAAACCACAGCAAATGACCCTGAAGTTCAAGGTTATTGAGGACTTCCTGTCAAAGAAGGCTGTGAAATTTGAGTCTGTGCATTTTCCTTCCCCAGCATTTCCCTTCCAAGGTTTTTAGACTATAATACTAAAGGAGGGGAAAGGTGAGCTCCATCAGACTTTGGGGTCATAGCTGATTTGTAGCCCTTTAACTTTGTCATGTACAAACCACACACACTTAATTAGATGATCTCCATACCTATACTCCAAATTTGTCAACTGTACAATAAGAATTTAAAGGTATATCTATATTTTATGGATGTTATTAATAAATATTACCTAAGTCAATTTCATCTTTCACAATTACTGGCTCCTTTTTTTTTATTAATATAGGTAGCTTTCAATCATTACAGGTAAGTGAAGCCATCTTCCCCCTAACCTTCCCATTAAGTACTGTTTAACAGTGAAAGCAATTCTCAGAGAGAAATGTGCTCCAAGTACAAATGTTTATTTATAAGCAGGTGCCAAGGGCTAGGAATTCTGGATTTAATTCTTTGTTGTACTAGAAGCTTCTACAGGGCTTTGTCCAGAAGTTTCACTGTAACAGATGAATGTCGGTCACAGGGTTTAGCCCAATTCAGGTCACAAAATCCTTCTATAAATAGCTAGAGTTGGGACTATATCATATTTCTAAACTGAAGATGTTCTTCAGAAGTTTGCAGACTCTTGGACACATCCACCCTATTCATCAAGTGAGGAGAGCCCTGCACTGCCCCTCCTCACAGGCCACGTGGCTTAAAGAACTGCAATTCCACCAGTGAAAAACTACTTCTAACAACCTATGCTTCTGATGTTCACCAAAAATAAAGAGAGTTCCAGGGCTTATAGTAGAATGTTAAAGGTAGTCATGTGCTAGTAAACTGCATCTCAAAATTGTAGTATTTGCTGACTTCCACTGAATAAATACTGCCAATGTACTGACTTCAAGCTATTAGCATGAAGTCCCTGAGTTAGAGTTAGAAAGCTATCTATACAACTGCCCCTCATCAGCCAGTCCAAGCCAACACCAGCACAACACTGACTATGGTCTTCCAATTAGGGATTTTCAAAATGGTGACTACCCAAAGAAGTGTCCAATGTTAACAGCTTGGTGTTAGTCAAATCATGTTGTATAAAATTTACTCCAAAACTTAGCTTAAAATAATACACATTTATTATCTGAGTTTCTGTGACTCAGAAATCTTGGTATGACTCATCTGGTACTCCTTTGTATCAGGGTCTCTTAAAAGACTACGACCAAAATATTGGCTTCATTCATGGTTTTACTGGAAGGCTTGACTGGAAAGGACCCATTTCTAAGTTCAATCTTGAGGGTGTGGACTTCACTTTCTGCTGGCAGTTAGATAGGGGATGTTCATGGTTCCTTACCTTGTGTGTCTCTCCTGTTTCATCATCATACCCACCCTGGGAAGAAGTCAGTGAAAGAGAGAGGGAGGGGGAGAGAGAGATAGAAGGCATAATGTTTTATAACCTAATCTCAAAAGTCACATCTCATCACTTTTGCCATATTCCATTTGGTGGAAGCAAGTCACTTGGTTCAGCCCACACTTAAAGGGAGGGTTTTACACAGGTTATAAGTACCAGGAGGTGGGAATCACTGGGAACTATTTTAGAAACAACATGCCACAAGCTTCTAAAGCAGCAGTTTTCAACCCTTTCATCTCATGGCACACACATACTAATTACTAAAATTCTTCAGCACACCAAAAAATATATCTTTTGCCAATCTGACCAAAAAAAAGTTAATTTTGATTCATTCACACTGGGTGGCTATTGTTATGTTGGTTGTTATCATTTTTTACTTGACAATCTAAGGGAAAAGAGGTCAGTGTCCCTGACTAAATAGTCAGCTATCACATGTTTGAAAAATTCTTGTGGTACACCTGTTGAAAATCACTGTCCTAGAGTATAAGTAAAAATTAACTCCTAAGTATATGACACATTGTCCATGCTAAAAGTATGTCAAATTAGATTATGAGTAATATAAGCTAAGGCAATGCAAGTTGAATAATAAGCCAGTAATATTGGTAACGTTTCCTCCTCCTTCTTGTCTCTATGGTATGGGAGCATTGGAAAGGCAAAGTTAGACGTTAAAACCTGGTAGCACAAGAGCTCCAATTTGGCCAATAAGATGTTGAAAACATCTGAAGTTCTTTAAGCGTGTTCACCCTCTTCTCTTTACCACAGACTTCATCATTCCCTATGGCCTTATATACAGCAGATTAGTATTGTTTTATTGCCAGTCTGGTCCCTGCACAATTTGCATCAGAGACCACTTCAAACTGATTATTGCAATCTGCAAGTAAACCTCATTTGAACACTATTTTTAATTTCCTCCCTTCCACTAAGCCTATTTGTCATTTAACTAACACTTCTCTAGTGTTTCCTGTGATTAAGAAAGAGTACTAAGCAAGCCCAAAGACATAGAGCTAGGGAAAATATAGCCCCTTGGCCTGACCACATGAGCTATGTGTCTCATTTTATTTTCTTATTTCAGATGGTTAGTCCGACGGTAGAAGCAACAGCAAAGGGCTGAGGAAATTCAGATAGCAAAGCTTCATTCATTCTTTGAGCAAAGGAGCCCCTCTCACATCATTCTGAAGCTCTGGAAGGTAGCCCAGGAAGATCCACAAAGCATAGCCAGGCATCATAGACTAGGGCAATGGTTCTCAAAGTGTGGTTCCCAAGCAAGCAGCTTAGCACAGTAGGGAACCTATTAGAAATGCAAACTTTCTGGCTGAATCAGACCTGGATCAGTAACTCTGGGGGTGGGGCCCAGCAATATGTTTTATCAAGCATGCCAAGTGATTCTGATGATTCCTCTAGTTTGAGAACCACTGCACTAGAGCATGGTATAGCTGAAAGTTATCTTAGGGATCATATGCTTAAATCCCTCATTATACAATGAGGAAACTGTAGTGCCAAAAAGTGACATGACTAGTTAATGTCACCTAGCTAATGAGTAGCTGTCTTCCTCAAGCACAGGCATTTGAGTCCTGAGACTTCAAGCAGGCCATGGGCTGGGCTCCCTGTGAGCCCTGGGTTCCCGCCTAAACCCATTCCTTGGCTCCGAGTGTACCAAGCACCTCTGTCCAGTCATGCACAGCACGTCCTGCCAGCTCTGCAGGTGTGGTCCACGTACTCAGAGGTGCTGGCCTTCCTGCTCTTTAATGCCACATACCTGCCCCATTACCTGAAAAGGTGAGCTCAGACAGAGCCTGTGATCTCACACCTTTCTGGATATCTGCCAATGCTGAGGGAGCTGGTACTGGGCTGCCAGTGCTGCCACCTTATTTACACAATTAACATTTGGACAATAAACCTTAACCTCCCCAACATACCGCACCCTGGAACACAGGATCATAGTAAAGTGCTCAGAATTCCTGGTATATTTCAGGTATAACCTTCTGAATCACCCTATGGAGTAACCAGACTTTTCAAAGGCACATTATGTGAGTCAGTTGAATAGGCTGTAAATAAAATAACAAGAAGTAGTATTTATCAGAGCAAAAGATTCATTATTAAGAAAGTAGGGGTTTTTAGCCTCTTCCTCCATATAGATGGGGACTGGGGAAAGAAGGAGATGAGAAGGTAGCCCTTCTAGAATTTTTCCAAAGTCATTATTTCTATAAATGGTGCTAGAAAACAATATAACTATAAAGTACATGTCCTTATCTGAGCTATTGGATATCTTTTAAGTTTTCTTTGACTCTTCATGTCAATTTCCAAACATATTTAGGAAAACTTGATCATGAGGGATGGAGGGAGGTAAATATTGGGTGATTCTGAGTCTAGAGCTATATGTTACTTCCAAGCAAATGAAGAATTTGGGTGACATTATGCAGGAATGATCTCTGAATTCGTAAGTTCCAATTGCAGTGTGGAGGTCTGTTGTGAACAGTGCTTCTCATCAGGGGCCAGGTGAGAGCTCACGTTTCTGAACCTTCCCAAAAGCATTTTAAAAATGCAAATGTCCCTCCTCTGGACATAGAGCCAACCTTTTGGGACTGGGAGTTGGGGGGTGTCCATTTTGGGTGCTATTCCAATATACAGTGCTATCTAGTTGCAGCCCACCCCCAGCAATTCCCCTCTAACTCCAACGAGAATACAAAAATAGTGAGAATATAATTGATAAACATTCTAAAACCCACAACAGTAGATTGCGTTCCTGAAAGAGAGGAGCCAAATTTTCATCATCTCTGAATTCTTACACCCTAAAGCAAAGGTCGAAAACTAGCAATCTCCTGCAGTCTAGCTTACAGGTATGCTTTATACACAGTGTTTAACTCATTTTCTAAATAAAATGTTGAATTAGTCACTGAAGCCAATTATATTTTTCAAAGATGATTGCAACCCTATTTTCTGGCTCATAAGCTCTTCTAGAATACAGCCTTGTCACTACCCCATCAAGAGGCAGAGTCTTGAGTCTGGTGGGCTTGTGACTGCTTTAATAAACACAGTATGGCTGACATGACACTGCATGACTTCTAAGGCTGGGTATGACTTCTAAGACTGGGTCATCAGTGGCCATGGGGCTTTCTTCTTTTCTGAGGAAACCTTGGTACTTGAAGCTCTGAGCCATCATGGAGGAAGTTCCACTCCCCTGAGGCCACCATGATGAGAGGAAGTCAGGGCCCACGGGGACACCACATATATTTGCTACAACTGGCAGTTTTAGTTCTGGAGTCTTCCAGCCTAAGCACTAGACATAGCAGTAAATGAGCCTATAGATGACTCCAGCCCTCTGAGTCTTCCCAGCTGAGGCTTCATACATGGGAGAGCAGACATAAAGACATCCCCATTTTGTCTGTGATTTCCAACCCAAAGGAACCCATGAGAATCATAGAATAGTTGTTTCCAAGTGGATAAATTTAAAGTTAACTTGTTATGCAGAAATTATAACCAGAATGGTTTCCATAGCCAGAACAGTTTCATAAGAGATTTCCCACAAAATTTCAGAGTCCCTTGAAAAATCAGAGGTTATGCTAGATGGAACCTACATGTGTCCAAAGCAAGAAGCTAGGTAGCAGACCTAGTGGCTGGTAGATGGAAACTGGGGTGGATGGACATGTACTCTCCAGTTTTGTTCAGCTGCCATCTCTGATACAATAAAATAAGGTCTAATGGCATAAACTGTTACACTCAGCCTGTTCTTTTTCTTATACAGCAGAACTTTGCACTTCAAAGTAGGTAAATAGAAGACAGAGAGAGCCCTGAATCTTTGGTATGAGCACCTACATGTCTGGCTCCTCTGTGTGTTCTGAGTTTACAACCCCTGCCCTGGATACAGTAAGCACATAATAAATATTTGTTGAATTTCGAAATCATCCATCCTTCTTACTGATTTTATATTTATGTGGTTGCTGCTGATAAAAGTTTCTTTTCCCATAGGTTTAATGGCACTTACAACATTTTTTGCTCTTTCTCCCTCCCTCCCCACCTCCCTCCGTTTCCTCCCACATTTTCACAGCTGCATCCCTGTTTGTATATTATACCATTCTACACTGGCTGGCCATTAATTTCATGCCCAGAAATATAGGATAAAATAATTGTTTCCAAGCTGGAAAAGGCTTGGTTCTTAGCAGAAATGTCATTTGTTTCCCAAGGAGCACCTGCCTCAGAAGCATTTAGGAAATTTTTTAAAATATAGAAACCAAGACCCAGCAACTCAGCAACTCAGATGGATGGTTCCAGTATGAAAGTCTGGACCTCAGCAAGTGCTTTACATGATTTTGGTGTGCACTGTGGCTTTAAACACCAGTCTACCCTTTTTCAAGTGGTAAACTAAGGAAAACAAGTTCTGGCCATCAAACCCTTGGATTACAAAGGCAGGTCAGATGTGACCAGAGTGATGGTTCTAGGCATACTCCCTGAAGGTCTGAGAGCATGCAGAGATTGCACTACAAGCCATGATGAAAATGAAGCAGCAGGACAATGAAAAGTTAGGGCTGGGACCTCCAAGTTCACAGAAACTAGGATAAGCTGAACAAGCCAGGCCTGAGCAGGGCTCCTTGTCATGGGGGTCTATCAGCCTGGACAGGGAGAAAATTCCACTTCATTTGTACTAATCTCTGAATGAAATGTAGCATTTCATTTGATCCTGAATACAGGCAACAAACCACAGTAGCACTAGCAGGACCCATGACTTTGTTCTAAAGAAATTACAGATATTTTTATATCACAGAGATACCTTACAATGCCACTTTCATTCATCAATTCTTCAAAATTAGGATAGTTCCTAGGTCCCCTGCTAGATTATGCAGTTTAATAGCCTGTTAAAAAACACATCTATCACTATATCACATTAAATTTTCTGGTATATTGAAATATAATTGGTTTTCTTTATAATTCCAAGTATTGTATTTGATGGATTTAAGACATTTCTCAGGAAGAAGTCCGCAGGCTTCACCAGACTACTAAAGATCCATGTACCAGAGCCCTGGATTAAAGACCAGGTACACTGTGGAGAAGCCAATATGGTCTTTACAAGTCTACTAGAAAGATCCAGGCTATCACTTTCCACCTGTGCCCTTCCCAGGGGAAAGGAGAACCTCCCAGGCACATTCAGCAGCCAGTGCATTTCTCCTGGGCACCTGCTGGCACTGACTGCCACTTGTACACTGTCTTCACTGGTCTTCCAGGCAGAGCCCACAGTGCCATACATGACTTGGGACATGTGAGGCTGAGAGACCCTCTTTTTCTGGAGACTGGGAGGACTGCCTAGCCTTGCACCTGCATGTCGCCAGGCATGTGACTTGCCTTTGAGGCGACTTTGCCAGCTATCCTGTTTAGGCAGCATTGGAAGAGGCACTTTTCCAAGGCTGGAATGAGACAGCCACACTTGCTGACAAGCAAAAGGATGTGTTCCTCCATCCAGGGTCTGAGAATGACATACAGATGTCATATTAGAAACAGTGATCCTTTGTTATGAGCTAATGGGCCAGTACTGGATGAAGCCATTTATTTATCTTCACAAAAACCCTGCAAACCCAGGGTTTTCCAAAGTCTATGTTAATACCTCCATTTTCCAGGTGAATAAAAAGAAGCTCTCCAAGAGCATCACTGTATATACTAATATCTACTAATATTATTAATTATTAATAATTAATCATGGGTTATAAGTATTTAGATTCTGATATAACATCAATACTATTTAATATATTAATTATAGCTAATTGCTAACTATAAATATTAACAATAATAAATAGTGTTTTTATTTTTATTAAGATATATTTGACACATAGCACTGAATAAGTTTCAGGTGTACAGCATAAGGATAACTTACATATATTATGAAATGATTACCACAATAATTTATTTAATATCTATCACCTCATATAGTTACAAAAAAGAAAAATGTTTTTGTCCTTGCGATGAGAACTGTTAGGACTTACTGCCTTAGCAACTTTCAAGTACAGCGTACAGCAGCATGCCCTACAGCCGTCATATTGCCCCATTCACCTTATACTGGGAGTGTGTACACTTGCTCACCTTTATCCAATTCCCCCACCCCATGCCCTGGCACCCACAGATCTGATCTCCTTTTCTGAGTTTGATTTCTCTCTTTTTTTTTGTTTTTTTTGACCCCCACGTATACGTGAAATCATATAGTATTTCTTTCTCTGTGTGGTTTATTTCACTTAGCCCTCACGGTCCATCCAAGTTGTTGCCTCTGGCAGGATTAATAATAATAGTGCATTTTGCCATGACCCAACCATGGATTGTAAATTGTACTTTTATTTTCTCAGAGCATCTTTGCACAGCCCTCTAAGATGGATACTATCATTATTGCTATTTTGTAAATGGAGAAATCAGGGACTAAAGAACTTTCCTATGGTCCACAGCAAGCAACTACTTGTTATTTCCTCGGACTAGAATTTGAATCCAGGCTTCTATAAAAGAAACGCCACATTTTCTCCCTTTATATCAAGAACTTCTGGTCCTCACTCTATCACGTTTGTTAGTGCCCCTCCAGCCCTGCATATTCTAGGCTAGTTGGTATTATGGAGCCTTCCAGGAAAAGGGAGGGGTGGATGATTACAACATCTCAGAAGTACACAGCCCTTAGGACGTTTCTTCAGGCCAAAATCTTGCAGACCTCCTCCCACTATCCCCCATGTCTTCTGCAACTTGAGTCAGCAACTGAGTAAAAGCCACAAAGACAGTCTCAGGAGGTGTGGTGTGACCAGGAATAAACACGGGCAGGAACATTTGAACCAAAGCGCACTGAAACTTGACAACCAGAACACGCCAGGACACGCCAGCTCATGGCTCATAAAGGTTACAACTTTTATTGTGAATGTTGGTTAAAACAACCATAATAATAATGCCAGCTGCTGAAACTATTGGGGTTTTCTGGTACTTGGGGGTACAGCACTTTGCAAGCTCTCCTGTAGGGAGAGGGCTGTGAGACCGCAGGCTATAGAACACTTTCTTGCCTTTGAAGGGAGGACATGAAGGGTAGGATTAAGGGATGGAATTTCCCTGGCTCGTTCCATGACGCCAAGACCAAGGTTAGAAATGAACTGAACCACCTTGTAAAAAGCATTATATATAAAGTCATCTGTTTACCTCAGCTGCTGCTGTCACAAGCCCCGTATTCCTATCAAGGGTTTAAAGCAAACACTGTAAGCAGCTAAAAGAACAACATCGTTTCTGATTCTCTCCTAAGACCTGATTCCCTTACAAAATGGGCTTATGAACTTAAAGTTCGGGGAGGGGAGGAAGGTGGGGAGAGACAAGAACCCTTTTATTTAGCATCTCATTCACAATGAAAATTGGCACAGAAGCCGACCACATACATTAACATAGCTTGGGCAAGTTTAAAGCTTATGAATACATTTCTGTGGAAAAATGTGAATATGGAAAATCCCCTCTCTTATTTTGCCCTTTCTAAAAAGAGCAATGAGTTCTGGGCTCAATGTGTATCCATAACCTCACTTAGGAACCGGGAAATGCCAAGTGGGACTCAACTGGGGGAGTCCAGGTCTAAGGGGACCTGAGGGTCTGCTACCTTGGAAACCAGAGGACAGAAAGGGAGCAGGCTGGGGCTCACTCACAAGGAAGATTCCATTAGAAACTGCGGAGGGGAAATCCAGGAGGAATAGCCTGAGGTTCTCAGTGTCTCTCTGGTGATACAGGTGTCTGCTGCAGAAGATTAAGTGTAATTAAAAGAAGAGAGGGAGAGAGATCTCTTTCCAATCTTGCTCAAAGTATACCAATTAAAAGGGGAATTATAGTTAAAGAATTGCTCAGAGTAGTAACTAGAGTCTGGAATGGTGACCCTGTCAATGAGTTTTATTCCTAGAGTTTTTCCTTGAGAATCTTTTAAGTATTTAGAAACACAAAGTAATTCATTTTCATAAAAACTGCCTTGAAGATACAGGCTTCTGCTGATATTTCTTTTTGTTTTAGTTATTTCACAGGCACTAGTGATACATTGCCCAAACTTTACCTGGAGAATAAAAGATTCAACTATTCATTCATAGGCAGGGAAAAACTTTAGAGATAAATAGGCTAAGAAAATTATCCACACTATAGTGCACCATCTATTCATGTATCTGTGTGCCATCTATCCATTTATTCATCCATCCATCCAACATGTATTTATTGAGAGCCCCAAGCACACTCACCTAGGCATGAACAAAGTTCTACAGAAGTCCTGGGTAAATACAATTCCTGAAACTCATCTTCACTGCTTAGCCTGCAGAGCTGGAGCAGTGTAGGTCCTGGTGGAGGAGACAGACCATGCAAAGCCTGTCATTTATAGAAATGAGTTCAGAAATGAGGAAAGAGTTCATTTATAAACCGAGTAAATTTTTCAGTAAATATATAAGCAAGGAAATCCAATGATCAGAAAACTGACACATTTCTAGGAAGCACTCAGCAAGTAATTATTGGGTACCTACCAGTGGCCAAGTCTGTAGTAAGCTTTGGGAACACAGACAAGCTCTGTGTTCACAGATGTCCCAGCGGGCTGTGGAAGCAGAAGTGAAACAGTGCACCCACCTTGCAGTAAGTGCTGCAGGCTGTCAGAGCACATGACTGATCTCTAGGATCAGGGGGAAGCTGCTTGTACAAAGGGCCTGTGGTGGGAACTGGCTTCTGGGGAAATGTCCAAATGCCAGTGTGGCTGGAGGGGCTGGTCATCTAAGGCTTTATTGGCTATGCCAAAGGCAATGTAAGGTCCTCAGTGTAAAACTGGAAAGATGCTATCATGTTTGCTTTTAAACCATGCTTCTGGTTTCTGAGAGTAGAATGGCCCATGGTGGCAAATGGTGGAAGTGCAGAGAATACTGGGGTAGTCACTCAGGCAAGATGGTAGTGGTTTATGAATTAGGACCTCTCAGGTGGAGACAGAAAGAATAAGAGGTGGGCTCCAAAGCCATATAGAGGAAAAAGCACTGCAGGAAAGAAGGGAATCAGAACCTCTCCTCAGGGAGCAAAGGAATGGGAGAGGAAGAAAATGTCCCCTCCTGAGTGACTAATGGTGCCTGGTGGGTGCTGCAGGGGCCAGGATTCCTATCAGGGCAGAGGGCAGGCTCCACGCTGCAGGACACTCATGCCAGTGGACCAGGTGGTTGTGGGTGGGCTGTTCTGGACACCAGCTCCCCACCCAGCTTAGCTATGGAGAGAGAGAATTTGATTTGAAATAGCTTCTAAAATGTCAGATATGTCTTCACTCATTTTCATCTTTCCTGAAATTCAGAAATAGAAGTAGAAAATGGCAAACTTGATATTTGCAATTATAGTTGCCTAGATACTTTTAGCAGCCCCAGAAATGAATTAATATTAAAATATTAAATTTCAAAAATAATATTAAAATTATTTTCAACTTGATTTTTAGGAACCACAGAACAAGAGTTCTGGTGGACTGAAATTGCAGTGCTGTTTCCTTTGGCCTAAACCACATGTCTTACCTTGTCAGAGACTGCAGGCTTTCCTTTGCATGCACTTGGGAATATGATGGTACAGTGACCAGTGTCCACACTTGAAGTGTCACTCTACCTGCAGCTCACCCACTGCTGCATTCACAGCAGTAGTTCAGCAATTACCTTGGCTTCTTAATAAACTTCATAAATTACTAGTCAGAATCCTTTAAGTGATTAGTAAGTTGAGCTTGAATATTACATCACACCTCTTTATCACAACTTTACTCAACTTCGTGAATAAACTTGGCAAATGCGTTTTTTAAAAGTAAAGCAAGTGCTATTTTTTAGTTATTTAAAGGATAACTCAAACCACCACTTCCAGTAGCAAAATGGAGCAAGGCCACTGAAGGTAAATAGTGATAATAATACATTTACGTATCTCACAAACACTACCAAATACTCTAGGTTGCCTTTGTGTGTGGGGACTGGGGGGAAGTACGTTATGGAAAGAAGACAGGTATAGAGAATAGAAGGTGGTTCTTGTTGTTTTTCAAAACCAGTTCATCATTTTGAATGAGTCATATCCTTGTGTCTAAGCCAAGTTCTTCCATGTCCCCACTGGCCTCAGCTTTGGGAATCCTTGGTGTGACTCATGGGTCATGATCCTGAAGACAGAGCCCTACATTTCTCCAAAAACAATTTAGGCCCCTCCACCTGTGATGCAATGATACAACTCTATATAAATAGTGGGAGCTTTTAAGGACTGACTAATAGGTTAACACCCTGTGATCCTGAAGTGGAGTTGCCTAAGCTTTTTTAGGCTGGGTCATATAAATTGTGTCTGAGGCAGTGTTCTCGGGTTTTCAGTGTCTCCCAAAATGATGTGGACAACAAATAGATGATTAATACGAATGACTGTGCAGCTCAACCACTTTTTTTGTTGGAAAGAAATCAATTTCTGTACATTTATGTTGGCTCTTAACTTTATGCCCTCATTCTTGGAACTGCAAGAACTATTCCCAGCTCCCAGCATAGGAACTAGAAATTATAATATTTGAACTGTGCAACTTGTGAAGACAATACCCTTTAGCCTCATTGAATTAGTGAAAGAAATCCCTATTTATACTTTTTCCCCTAACATTTAGACTTAGCTTTACAAAGTTTGTAGCCCAGAGATCCTATAAGCTACAAAAGTCATGTTTTGCCATCTGAGTAAGTTCCTGCAGAGGCCAACCAATATCTCTCAGCATTATGAAGACAGATAAGAAAATATCATTTGTAAGAAAAACAGAAACAAAATCTTTTTAAAAAGGAAAAATATTTTTTTGATTCAATGTAACTGTTCTTGAATGGATATGGTTTTAAACTAACCCCAGATGGCAAATGTATGTGTACTATAATCAATTAGTTGCTTCTGGAAGCACTGGGTTGAAGAAGATGCTGGTTCTGGAGAGAAATGATCAGTAACATCTGTCATTGGCTCAGAACTGAAGATCAGTGGTTTCAGTTTTCATCTATTTGCCATTCACACCCTATGTCCTAAGCAGAATATTAAAAATTATTTTACTCAAAATATGATGGAACACAATATTGATAATGCATTATCTGTTCCTATTGCCATCGGTACTCTGTATCTTCCCTCACTCGAGAAAGCCCTATTACTAAACTCTGAGAGGCTGGCCAGTGAAGAACATCATGACACCAGGTACCTAAGCCCTCTCACCCTCTCTTCTGGCTTCGACATTCAAATGACATTGTTTCCATTGTTTGTGCTTCAGGAATCTTCCCTGAGCTTTGGATTATATTTTTAATTGTTTATTATCCATCTTCATCTCAAACATGACTCACTCAAGAAAAAGAATTCTTACTCCAAAAAGATTCTTCTTTGCATATGTTCTGCTTCATTAACGACATCATTATGAATCCAGACTACAGTATGAAAATCATTCCTCTTTCAACCAACCATTCCACACACTCAGCCACCAAATCTTAGCAATTTTAACACCTGCCTTGCCTATACATTTTAAATTGAACAGTATTTCTTCAGGTATTATTTTTTATAGTTGCATAACAAATTATCAAAAAATTAACAACTTAAAATAATATCTCATTATTTTCTTGGTAAGAAGTCTGGGAATGGGTTCGCTGAGTTTTCTGATAGTAGTCTCACTGGCTGCACTCTCATCACAAGGCTCTGGAGAAGTATCTTCTTCCAAGCTCTTGCAGATCGTTGACAGAACCCAGTCCCTTGAAGTTGTGGAACTAAGATCCCATTTTCCTGGTGGTAGTCACCTGGAGGCTGCTTTCAGCATTCACAGTCCCACATTCCATGTCACATGGAAACCTCCAGCTTCAAAGTCAGCAATGAAGAATCTCCCTCAAATCCCATTGCTCTTACACTGAATTTCTCTCACCAGGAACACCCAAGTCCCTTTTAGGGACTCATCTGATTAGGTCAAGCTTACCTAAGAGAATCTCCCTTTATGAAAGTCAACTAATTAGAACCTTAATTAGTTCTGCAAAATCCCTTCACAGCAGCACCAGGATAAATGCTTGACTGAATACCTGGGAAAAGGTGTGGGTATACCAGGTCACGTGTTCAAAGGATTATAGGGGGAATTCTGCCTACCACATTTTCCATAGTCACTGCTTTACTTGAGGCCCTAACAATTTCTGAATACATCATTACAGTGACAGTCTTACTGTCTTAAATTGGATTCTCCCAAAAGCAGAACTTGAGATAATGATGAAATATGGGCAGTCTATTTGCAAGGTAAGCCCAGGAAACACTCATGGGGACATAAGGGCACGGAATAAATGAGGAAGAAACCCAATACAGGGTATTTTAGTAAATATGTTACCACTGTGAACAACTGCAGCTCATTTCTGCTGAGGCAGGTGAGGAAGTTGGGGTTTTTATATTCCAGCTCCCACTATTATTGCTTGAGAGCTGCTCCCACTCGCTACAACAAAGGCTCTCTGACCAGTTCTCTTCTTGTCTAAACAAAACTCAAACTGGGTCCTGTCACTTCTCTCTTTAAAAACACCTATCTGTTCATACAGTCAACATTAACTGAGCACCTATGACATTCCATATTCCATGATAGTCACTGTAGATTCAACAGTGAAAAGACAGCCATGTTTGAAGTTTATAACTGGAACAATCCAAAAATTAAAATCAAAATTACTTAGCATAGTTCATAGGTCCTTCAAAATCTGTTGTGAATCTATTTTGGCAGCACCTTATCTCACTTTCTGCATTAAAATCATCCTCTAGTCAGGTCACCACAAGTTTTCAGTGTTCTTTAAAAATGTGCTCTTTTATTAACTTGTTTAATGAAAATTGTTTTTCCCTCCCTCCCATGGAAACTCCTATCAAATGCTTGCTTCCGAATGTGCTTCTCCTGTGCACCATCCTGACACCTCTGCCTCAAAACCATTTATCACTCTGGTTGCTCGCACCTTAGAGCCTGCTGCATAGGAGGTCTTCCTAGAATAAATGCATTCAAAAACCATAACAATATTAGATTGCATTCTCTTGGATATAAAGAATTGTTTTAAGATTTCTTTTTGTTTAGATTTCCATATATGGTACTGTTACTGATTATAGGTATGTATCAATGTAGATAGATAGCAAGATAGATCAATTGCTATCGAGAGATAAGTACAGATGGATAGAGATAGATATACATCTATAAATGGCAATATATAGATATATAGATAAGACAAAAACAGTAACTTTCTTCAATAATTTCAGTTGTTTAAGTAATATTTTTATTTTTTCAATTACAGTTGTCACACAGTATTATATTAGTCTCAGGTGTACAACCCAGTGATTAGACATTATATAACTTACTAAGTGATCACCCCAATAAACCTCATGCCCATCTGACACCACACATGGTTATTAGAGTATTATTGACTATATTCCCTATGCTGTATTCTACATCCCCATGACTAGTCTGTAACTACCAAGTAACTATTTTGTAACTACCCAGTGACTATTCTGTAACTATCAAGTCCCTCGTTCCCTCTCCCCTCTTTCAGTCTGTTCCAAATATCCATGTCTTTGCTTCTATTTTGTTCATCAGTTTATTTTGTTCATTAGGTTCCACATATAAATGAGATCATATGGTACTTGTATTTCTCTGACTGGCTTATTTCACTTAGCATAATAATCTCCAGCTCCATTCATGCTGTTGCAAAGGGTAAGATTTTATTCTTTTTATATCCATGTAGTATTCCATTGTAGCAATGTACCACAGCTTTTTTATCCACTCATCCACTGATGGGCACCTGGGTTGCTTCCATATCTTGGCTATTGTAAATAACACTGCTGTGAACATAGAGGCGCATATATTCATTTGAATTTGTGTTTTGAGATTCTTAGGCTATATTCCCAGAAGTGGGACTGCTGGATCAAAAGGCAGTTCCATTTTTAATTTTTTGAGAAAGTAGTTCCATACTGGTTTCCACAGAAGTTGCACCAGTCTGCATATCCACCATCAGTACACTAGGGTTCCATTGTTGATAGATACATATTTATTGCTATTTTATTGTTCATATTTTTCTTTTTTTTAAAGAATACACTGGAACTCTGGGCTGGGGGGCTTATTATGGGTCTGGAACCTCTCACTTCTCAGTGGGGACCTCCACAGATGAGATATTTTTCCTGACTTTTACCCACCACACATGGGTGTAGGACCAGCCATTTTGCATCTTTGACCCTCCTAACAGTTTCAATGTGGCTTCTTTATACCCTTAGTTGTAGAACTTTCATTTAGCTAGATTTCAAGCAGTTCTGAATGATGGTTATTCTGTACTTTAGTTGTAATTTTCATATGGTTGTGGGAGGATGTAAGTACCACATTTACCTACATTGCCATCTTGACCGGAAGAAGCTTCAGTTGGTTTTTGATATTCTACAATTCAACACAAGAGTCACCTGGTCAATGAGCCCTTGGAGCTATTTTTTGTTTGTTTGTTTGTTTGTTTGAGTTCTATTGCAGTATAATGACAAATAAAACTTGTATATATTTAAGGTGTACAGCTTGATGTTTTGATAGACATATACATTGTGAAACAATCACCACAATTGAGCTAATTAACATATCTCACATCACATAATTACCTTTTGTGTGTGTCTGCTGAGAAGATTTAATATATGTCTTCTTAGCAAATTTAAAGTATATAAGAGTATTGTTAACTAGAGTCAACACGCTGTATGTTAGATCTCCAGAACTTACTCATTTTGCACAAGTGAAACATTGTACCCTTTAACTAACATCTGCCCATTTCCCCCACCCTTCAACACCTGGAACGATTCTACTCTGTGCTTCAATGAGTTTAACTACTTTAGCATGTACAGATAAGTGAGATCATACAGTATTGTATTGGTCTTTCTGTAATTGTGTTATTTCACTTAGGACACTGTCCTCCAGGTTAATCCATGTTGTCTCAAATAGCAGGATCTCCTTCTTTTCTAAGGTTGAATAATATTCCATCGTCAAAACCACATCTTTTTATCCATTATTTCTTGATAAACACTTGAATTTTTCCATATATTGGCTACTATGAATAAGACTGCATTGAACACAAGAGTGTGGATATCTCATTGAGATAATGATTTCATTTCACTTGAATATATATCTAGAAAAGGCACCACTAGATCACATGAGGAATTTTAAATTTTTAATTTGGGGAATATCTCCCTACTGTTCTTCATGATGGTTGTATCAATTTCAATCCCACCAACAGTGTACAAAGGTCCCCTTTTCTCTATTTTCTCCCCAGCACTTGTTATCTTTTGCCTTTTTAATAATAGAGATATCCTAATGGGTATGAAGTGATACTACAAAACAAAATTGTAATTTTGTTTTGTATTTTCTGGATGATTGGTGATGTGAGCACCTTTCATACATCTATTGGACTTTGTATGTCTTTTTTTTTAGAACTAACTCTATAGTTTTTTCCCATTTTTAAGTCAGGCTATTGGGGGGTCATTTGTTTACTTTTGCTATTGAGTTGTTTGGGTTCCTTATTTATGTATTTTGGATATTAACCCCTTATCTGACATAGGATTTGCAATTATTTTCTCCCATTAGACAGGTTGCCTTTTCACTTTGTTGACTGTTCCCCCAAGTATTTGGAAGTACATTGATCAATATACCTGACTTACTCAAAGGGCTAACATTGTTTTTCAAAATTCAACTTTATTCCTATGCAACTCAGTTCACATTTATAAAGTAGTGTTAAGTAACATAAATACATTCTGTCAAGTAACATAGAAACATTTAAAGTCACAGTGGGCCTATATAGTAAGAGATGTGTTTAACTAAAAATCTCCCACACTCATACAGCCACTGAAAATAAACCCATGGAGTCGGAAATTTGAGGTACATAGTTGGGATTCCTATTGTTTCCCCTGAGTCCTTCTTGGTTCAAGAAAAGTGCCAGTTCTAGAACGCATTTCTCTTCTTTGAAATGTTCCTTTCAATAACTGCCATTGAGCTCATATGCTAAGTATTATACTGTGTTGAGGTTTCAAGGATAAGATTGAAAGAAATCCATCAAGGAAGAAATGTCTTTAATTACTTTGAATTAACAAATCTAATACCCAACAGGCCCAGATTTTTCAAAATTCAAGTAGGAAAGGACTCACTCATTGAGGTTTTACACTTCCCCACTAGCAGGAACTTTTTAGATTTCAGATAACAAGGAAGCCTATGTTTACAATACCAACAGAAAACTTCCCTGGGTGAAACAGTCATGATCAAGGTCTCCTAGAGGCCAAGAGAAAGCTGAGATAACATATTTCTTAAAGGTTTCTATCATATTAAAAAATGAAGAAATTTTATCATTTGAGTTTAATAAGTTACAAAATATATTAGATATTTATCTTGAACATGGAATACTTTGAATTTAAAAGTAGAGTGCTATATAATTGTGTTAGTCATAAAATTAATATATATTCATAAATAATATTACTTCATGGTTTATTAAAGATTATCTCATTCAGATAAAAGGACACAAGTTTAAAGGTGTAGAAAGGATATCTTTGGATTCATTCTTAACCTCTGTAACAGTACCCTTGTGTGTACCTCATTTGAAGAAAATGTGAAAAGCCTTATTTATAAACTAATTTAAACACAGAAAATGTAAATGTGAGGTCATACTGAAGAGCCCAGTGACAGGCCCCAGTCAAAAAAAGGGGGAAGTGACTGACATTCTAGAGTTGTCATGATCCAGGACCCTGGCATACATTAAAAAAAAGAGAGAGAGAGAAAGAGAGAAAAGAAAAGAAAAGAAAAGAAAAGAAAAGAAAAGAAAAAGCATTTTACTTCAGAAATACTCTCTGTCTTTGAGTATTAAGACAAACGTCTCTCTTTGCATTCCCTTTTCTCACTGACAAACCAAAATCCTTCCTGCCATTCAGCCTGACAACCCCTTTTGATGTAAATAGACAATATTCTCTTATCAACTAAAAAACAATATGCTTGGGCATTACCCATAAGGGTAATTTCCAATTAGAAGAGAGTGTAATACTAGGGATAGTGGAAATTAGATAGTGGAATATCTAATATAGTATATCTAATCTATTCCAAATTAGATAGTAGAAATAAGGAGGAAGAAAAGAAAAATGGAGAAGAGAGGAAAGAAGAAAAGAAGGAAGGAAGGAAAGAAGGAAGGATAAATGGGGGAAGAAAGAGGAATAAAACAATCATATTTTTCCAGAAAAAAAGACAGGAGACCTTGTCTAACGGCAGAAGCAGAAAGGTACAAAATCTCCAGTGCCTTTCCGACCCAGACACTGACTCTCTAGCACTAGGCCTTCCCAACAATGAAATGATAGGAGAATTCTTGGCCTGGGCACTGCTCCGGCATAACTGTGGACAGATTTTCCCCCATATGTTTACAGAATTCCGAAAGTACAGAAATAGCTGTGGAGCTCTAAGCAGTTTTTGTAAAATTACCCTAGCTCAGAGATGTTTTCATTCTACCCTGGGGACTCTTTGGTGAAATCTAAATAAGTGGAAAGGTTCAGCTATTTTGGAGTTTTCCTTGTGCTAAATAATATTCTGTAGATTGGATTCAAAGCAGAAAAATGTAGATATTTTCGAATTCTCATAAATCAAAATGGCTGAATGTTTAAAAACAAACAAAAAAGTGCCCTTAGGCTGAAACCAATTATGGAAATTCTTAGCCAAAAGGGAGAATTTATTAGATCATTTATAACGTGCAAATGAAAACTGGTGTCCCTGACCTCAGCTACCACAAACACTACGATGTTTTCTATTTATAAGAATGATCACAATAAGGTTTGTGGAGGTTCCTGTGGTAGGAGGAGCAGGCTGAGGGTCTACAAGAATCCTGCCCATGAACACCATGTGTCACCCTGATGCCGGGGTCACCGGCACCCTGTGAAAACTGTGGGTGACTTGCTTTTTCTCCTGTGACTCTATTCATTGACTTCATTGGCTCCTAGGGGATTATTTTTAAATTCATTAATTTCCCAAAGCACAATGAGAACAATCCTCTCCACCTGGATTCTTCCCACTCATTCTTCAGAGAGCAGTGCAAACATCACTTTCTCAGATATGCCTTTTCTGACCATAAACCCTCATATCCCTAGACTGATCAGGGGCTATAAAATATATGTAATGTATATATGCATTATAGCTCCTAATAAGTTGCTGTGTCTCCCTTAGACTAGAATCCCCAGAAGCGCAGAAACTATTTCCACTCTCTCACCAAGATAGCCCCAGTGCCTAACCTTGAGTGGATTCTGGCAAACGTTTGTTGAATGAATAAATGAAGGAAAGAAAACTATCTCTAATTTTTAGGCAACAAAGTTTTATTGTTAGGAAGACTGATTACAAGGAACAGAATGCCCAGCTGGACTTGATAAGATATGGAGAGGCAGACGTATGCCGAGTCGTTTCCCCCTCATCATCACAAGATGGCTGCCATCATCATAAGCACACACATCCACACGACTCGGTTTAAAGCCAGTAGATACAGAGGAAAGAGATCACTTCTAAAACACAGCGTCCTGTTAAAAAAAAAAATCCTCACAGATCTTCTGAGTAGACTTCCCCCTCAATTCCTATTGGCCGGGATATGTCACATGCCCCTAGCCTACCGGAAGGGAAGTCTGGGAAAACAAGTGCCTGGAATTTTCCATAAGGAAGAACAAGTAGCTACTATATAGCAATCAAAGGGCTTCCAGAGCAGTCTATTATTGTATTCTTTATCCGCCATTATTTTTTAAGATATGTAATTAAAAGATGAGCCCCACTGTACCATGAGAGCATGCAATATGTTCTGCATACAGCTTTCTTTGGTCCAGAGAGGCAGGTAAACAAGTGAGTCCAAAAATGCTTCATGAAAAATTACATCTAATATCTGATAAGAAAAGGATGCTGCCAACATGATGACCTTGATGATTATTTTGAACTCTTATTAGATCAGAAAAAACTACCAGAAATATATCCTGCTTCATCTTGCCAGACTTTGGCTGGTGTTACTTAACTGAGGGCGGCTGTCCACTACCAGCTGCTACCACAGCAAAACTATTTTGTTGGCTCTGGAGAAGTAGTACGCCATGCTCTTCTTAATTCTTTTACTTCTAATGAATACAAATGCTGCTTGAAAGTACCTGTGAGATCAACCAAAAAACTCACTGAGCGCTGTTAAATCGGCACTGTTTGGTGAACCAAATGGACCACAGACTGCTCAGTGTTAAGTACATCATCTGATGTGCCTTCACAAGTGTACTGAGACCCCGAATCGTTGAGAAGTTAAAAAGTGCAGAGACTGAACTCGTTTCATGTTTGGAATGTGGGCTTTTATTTAAGTTGTAGACACCAGAGACAGATCTTACGTTTTTTACTTTCTCTCTACTGATTAGCTCTATTTCAAAACCTAGTTTAAAAATTCATCAGTTAGCTTCCAAGTGCTGAAACATTGTTTCAACTTTGGTGGCAGAAATTTGACATACCTCCCAATGGAAGCTAGCTTGTACCACTGACTTGGGGACAAAGGATTAGTTCCTTCTTCAACTCAAAGAGAGAGAACCCACGCCAGCTTTTCCCAGATCTGGAAGATTAGTGACTCTACTGTTGCATTGAATCAGGTCTGGCAAATTCATTCACTGGTGGAAGCTCAAACTAGTATGGACAGAGTGCTGCAGCTATGTGCTGTCCTCAGTATGGCACATCTTAACACACCATGTTCCTTGGGGGTCATCTGAAATATTGAACTGGTAGGAGGAACAACCCCCTAGAAATGCTGCCTGATGGTTTGGTATGATGGGAAATTCCTGGTCTCTTTTGTGGCTGTTTCACACAATAAATTGTTGAGTGTATTATTTAGGCTTGTATTTTCCTGGCTGCATCATTAATTGCTATACTTCATCTTCTCTTAAAGTAATTTCAAACCCCACTATTTTCAAAATTTAAAACTGTACCTCTCAAGGAGCACTGTTTCCTTTCCCTCCATCCTGCAAGCCTTCATGTATGCAGCTCCTTCCCTACTTGCAGTGATTCACACGTTGTTCTTTGTGATGTAAGAGCCTCTCAGAACACTTAAATGAACACCAATGTAAGTTGGTTTGTTCATGTGTGCATATATTAGAGATGGAAGAATTCCTTTTGGGAAGTTTGGAATAGATTTAATTTTGAAGACTTGACATCTCCTAAGTCACTGAAAACATCCGATAAAAGAGAAGCATAGTTAGGACTCATTAAAAAAAAAAAAAAAGCCAGGGAAAGGCAAGCAATGTTTCCTCACCTTTACCAAATGCCATCTGCAACAAAATTAATGGAGGGGCTTGTTTTTAAAATGCAGATTCTGGCCCTGGCTGGTGTAGCTCAGTGGATTGAGCGCAGGCTGCGAACCAGGCATCGCAGGTTCGATTCCCAGTCAGGGCACATGCCTAGGTTGCAGGCCATGTCCCCCAGCAACCGCACACTGATGTTTCTCTCTGTCTCTCTCTCTCCCTCCCTTCCCTCTATAAATAAATAAATAAATAAATAAAATAGTGCCTAAATCTTTAAAAAATAAAAAAAAAATAAAATGCAGATTCTTGGTCTGCTTATTAAATGTACTAAATTAGGATCACATGGAATAAGATTTCAAAATGTAGGCTTTTCAAATTGGTCTTTTTGTCTCCTTCTCAAGGTGATTCTTACACATCACTGAAGAACAACTGGTATAAGGCATGCCAGGTTTATCCATTTCCCCAATCCATCAGTCAGTCTGAAACAAAGACATCCATTTCTAGATACAACGCTGGTCATGACTACCACCTTAAAGCTTCTTTGTGCCCCACACTTCTTTGGCAGACCGGGAAAACCAATAATACATCTTATCCCAGAGTGACGTTTTCAGAAGCACAAAACAAAATGCATATGGTATAAAGAAAATAAATTATATTAAAGTATATAAATGCCTTAGAAATCTGTGAACACCAGATGAAAAATCCTTAAACCAGGGACAAAATAACCCAACTATCAGCACCTGCTAAGTGGAAATGGCAGATTAGATTGGGTTAGGGGCTACCTGATGCCTGAAGTCTAATCTAGGGTTAGTTTCAACAGGAGATGCTTCAGAGAGAAGAGTCGTTGAAAATGAAAACAAAAGTGTTTAAAGATGGCAAAAGGGTGAAACCCGCACCCCATCTCCTCTGTATTTCATCCCTCCCTTTACACTAGGTACATCCTCCCAGCCTACAAACACAAAAAATCCTCTTCCACTTTAAAAGTCACACATTGGCCCTATACTTCCTCTAGCTACCACGCTACCTATCTCCTTTTTTCCGCAGTGAAGAACTAGAGTAACTCGTCCGCATTTCACCCTTCTCTCACCTACAATCTGTCTTCTGTCCCCATTTCAGCATGGCTGTTGTTTCCAACAGTCACTGACATCTGATACTACTGGCCACTCCCTCTGTTTACAGTCTACTAATTTAACTTCCCAGCTTTCTTTTCCTGGGTTCCTCACTAGTATAGATTCTTCTTCTCATTCTCCCCTCTATGGGCTCCTAGTTCTCCATCATCCCTAAAATGCACCTCCTTACCAGCCTGCCCTCAATCCCCTCTCCCCTCCCCTTCCCCTCAGACTTTGTCCCTCCCCACCATTCCCATATGCTGCCTTACTGTCACCTCCATCCTCATCTCCTGCTCACTGTGGAGGATGCCCTACTGACTTCTCTTTCCTCAGCTTCTGATCCATCCTCTACCCACTCTCTAGGTAGAGGCATTTCTCCTCCTTGGAGGTGACCCGTCCCTTGGTTTTTACAGCAGTGTTTGCCCTAGTTTTCCTCACAAATATCCTCCTGGAGGCCACTGATGTCTAGGTGAGGTATCCCTCTGTGTCCCCAGAGAACTCTGAAACCTGAGCTCAGCTTTCAAAACTGCCCACTAATGATCTCCCTTTCTGAACTGTGAGCCCCTGGAGGGTTCCTAGGACTTAGCCTTGCCCTTTTATGACTCTTCTCCATGTAGAGAGGCATACAGAGGGGCTTGAGAATTCCTCATCAAATTAGGAAAACTGCCTTACAGAAGGAAAGCCAGAGAACTGACTTAAAAAATGAAAAACAAACTAGGATAACCATAAATTATTACCACCACTCTCTTCCTTTTTGGAAAATAAATTCTGGCAGAATATTTATGCAATGATATAAGACAATAAAGGAAATGGTAGAGAGTAGGAGATGGTTAGTTAATCATGTCCCCCATCTAGATATGTCCAAATAATAAACCCCAGAATCTCCTACCAGCTGCCAGCTGCCATCCTAGATTCATCTCACTTATTCATCTTTTCATTTATTCAACATGTAATTTTGAGTGCCTATCATCTGCCAGTATGCAAGGAACCAACAGTGTAATGTGAGAGATAGGCAATAAATAAATGCAAATAAATGCATGCTTATGACAAGTGCATGATAGAAAAAAAGTTTTGAAGAATTTATCAGACAGAAGACACATGCACATTTTACTGCTAGGATGTCTCTGAGTCCCTGGAGAATTGAACTGGCTCTCGTGTGAGTTTTAAAGATTTCTTTTGTCCTCTTAACTGAGGGCTTAAACTAAAAGTAACCTAAGAAATTCATTCTTTCTCTGTCCTCCAAACGCATCCCCAATAGAACACTCTCAAGGCATGAGAAATGCCCCTCGCCCCTGTTCTGCAGTGAGCCTGCCCTTCTTAAAGGGCTGTATTTCCTTTACCTGAATCCAATGTGGCCTTCCATGGTCAAACCCACTTATTGACAGCATGGTTGGTAAACAAAAGAGGGCTCCTTTAAGAAAAAGCCTGTTTCATGGCCCAATTTTACTTCCGGTCCCTTTACTCACCACTCTCCAAATATTACCACTTCCTCAGGCCAAGTGGCCTCATTGGGCCAGCCTGGTTGTCTTGAGATCTGTGGCAGAGTCCCTTCTCTCTGAGGTTGGCACAGTGGCAGAGGAGAACCACTTGCACTCTCCTGGTCATTCCCTGGAGCAAATAGTCAAGACAACTATGACAGTGTTCTCATGCTCCTGCCTTCCATGCATTTTACTTCTACCCCAACCTCCTGGAGTTAGCATATACAGGGTCCAGAACAAATAACACCCCATTTTTTATTATGAAATCTTTTATTACAAAATCATAAGCATGTAATTCTGTAACATAACAATATCACACTCAAGCACACCATATGGCATTTTAGGTGAAATGTTCATATTAAAACTATTAATTATTACACCTATATTATTACCCTACCAACCACACTCAAGCCAGTATTACTTCTGCCGGACCCTGTATATCACACCAAGAGGAGGAGAGAAAGAAGAAGAAAGAGAGGAAAAAATTCAAAGAGTAGAAATGATGATTTTTCATTGGCTTTTTCATGGAAAGGAATAAATTGAAACTTTGACACTGAGATGGAAGGCATTTATCAGCCCGCCTTACCTCCAACTATGACTTGATTGAATAAATGTTTGTTGAGCACCTGCTATGTATAAGACATTGCACACAAGTCCTGATATTGTACAAAGAATTCTGTAATTGTTAAACACATTCTGTGAACTTGAGGAGTTATTGGCATATATGCCCCATATTTACTATCATTCACCTAGGCCAGTGGTTCTCAATCTTGGCAGCATGTTAAAGTCACCAGGGGAGATATTTTAAAAGTAAAAATGCCCAAGCCTCATTCTCAGAGATTCTGATATATTGATATTGAATGGGCCCACAGCATCAGTAATTTTTGAAAAGGTGATTCTCTATGGTCCTAATAGCCAAAACAATCTTGAGAAAGAAGAACAAAGTTGGAAGAACCACACCACCTGATATCAAACTATACTACAAGGCCATAGTAATCAAAACACCATGGTACTAGCATAAAAATAGACATACAGATATTGAGGAACACAATAGAGAGCCTAGAAATAAACTCATGCCTTTACAGCCAATTAATAGTTGGTAAAGTATGCAAAAACATACAATAAGGTAAGGATAGTCTATTCAACAAATAGTGTTGGGAAAATTGGACATATATGTGGAAAACAAGTGAAACTAGACCACCTTCTTACACCATACACAAGAATAAACTCAAAATGGATTAAAGACTTAAATGTTAGACTCAAAACCATAAAAATCCCAATGAACACATAGGTAATAAAATCTCGGACATTGCTAATAGCATTATTTTTTCTGACAGCTGTTGGGCATTGGGGCTGGGGGGCTGGGGGAGCTGGGTGGGAGGGTGGAAGGATTGAGAAAAATAGGAAAAAAAGAGAAACCTCCTACAAGTGGACAACAGTGTGGTGACTGCTGGGGTGCAGTGGGGGAGGGGGAGGAGAATGTGCAGGGCAAATGGTGATGGACAGAGACTTGACTTGGGGTGATGAACACAAAGTACAGTGTAGAGATGATGTATTGTAGAATTGTTCACCGGAAACCCGCATCATTTTGTTAACCAGTGTCACCTCAATAAATTCAATAAAAAGAAAAAACTGATATTAGCTCCTATCATCCCCATAAGCTAAGTCTAGGCTTCCCTGTGGATGCAACGCATAAGCAGTATCCTATGTTTAATAACGGGGTTCTCCATTGGCTGTATATAATCAATATTCCTGCCCTTCTTCTCCAAGTCCCTCCCTTCACAAGTAATATATATCTAGGACAGGCTGAAGTCTTAGTTTCTGTTGGTAATCTACATAATTACATTACTCAGCTACCAAACCTACTCCTGTAAAAAAGACCTAAGAGATATTTTTTTCTGAGCCAGAAAGGTGGAACCATGACACTCCCTCGCAGTTACAGCTTGGTTTTGGAAGGAACCTTTATTTGCATGACAATGCCTGTGAAAATAATATTCCCACCTCCTCGCTGGGCCTTCCTTCTCAGCTGAAAGGTGCTCATCAGGAAACAAAATCTCATCCTTGCTGATGGAACTGGCAGTGCCCTCTAAGTAGGCCAAAGACTTTGGAGCTTGTCTAACCAGAAATTCTTACCCACTCCCAAAAAGTGCATATCCTGTTCATCCAAAGGATGATAATTAGCACCTGCTTCCACCACTGAACTCCTGTGGGATCTGGCACGCTGCGCTCATAGTTCCTCTGGTCCGCCGTGGCCACGAGTCCCTAATGAACCACTGCGGTCACATGATGTGCCACCTAATCTACCAGAGAGGGTGTTGCAGGCCTCCTTGGACCTAGGTGTGGCTGCCCCAACAAAACCATTAGAGAGTGCGTAAGAAGGGATGTTGGTGGAACCTGGCCAGGGAATTAATCCAATTTACTTGTCAGCCATAGACTCCTTCCTACAAAAATTATAGTAGGATATTGAGGCTAGAGAAGACCTTAGAAATTATATCATCCAGATGTGGTTTACATTTTGAGATTTACTAATCTTACAAATTAGAATCTGTTGAAAGAATGGAACTTCTTCCCAGAAAAAGGCATATACACAGTTTTTCACACAACTTCAGGAGCTTGGATCACAAACTCTGTGGACTGGGCCCATGATTCCATGTTGAAGAACCCTGATACAGTCTAAATCCTCCCTATGCCCTACTCCCAACACATGCACACACACCCCATTTCATAGATGAGGATACTGATCCAGAGAAGTGTGCAATTCTCCAAAAGTCACAATTTAATGGCAGAGAAACAATCTCCCACACTTGATTCTAGTCCCATAGGATTTACTCAAGACTACTGTTTTAACACCTCCTTAGACTAGATGTTTCAGCACACTTTTTCTGAGACCACTGTCCTGCATCTTGAGGATTCCTATGTGTGGACATTCCTCGGCAGGCTGTGTCCTCTTGGCAGGATGGGCAACTGTAGCCCCCTCACTGGGCAGCCTTTTTCTCTGGAGTAACCCCCTAATCTACTGAAAATACTTCCAAGCATAAAGCGCTGGGGTTGGAGAGCTTTAGAGCCATGTCTTCACTAGAGCGCCACCTGGTGGAGCCCTGCAACAAATCCTAGCTGGGTGAGGGAGGGGGTGCCAGTGCAACAGGAAGGAGCATTTACCATTTCTTCTATACGTGATGCCAGAGCAGTTTTAGCCACATTTGTTGCATATGAGTTCTTTTAAATATCACCAAATAAACCATATTCAAAGATTAAGTGATTACCATACTACTCCTCAAGTTTTTACTACCTAGTTCTTTATATAAAGTTGATAGTCTTTAAAAACAGATATATCCAAAGGCAAGGGTAAAATGCATTGCTCTGGGAGTAACAATTGTGAACCCCTTTTGACAAACAGAAATAACCTCAAGCTAGTGGATTTTTCTTACATTGTCCCACATCTAGAGGCAATAGGAATTCTGTTTCTATTTCTGCCATCTAGGTGCTGCATAATCTTGGGTAAATTACTTAATTACTCCCATTTGTGACACAGAGATAATATGAGACAATGACAATGGCACTTACTAGCTGTATGACTTTGACACACCACCACTTATATTTCCCGTGCCTCAGTTTCCTCTTCTCTAAAATAAGAAAGACAATAATATCATCACTCATCTCCTAAGGTTGCTGTGAGGATTTAAGTATATGCTTTGTTCAGTTGTATGACATTTTATGCCCGGTGGCATGATATAGGCTTTGTAGGAAGAGCTTATCACAGTGATTGAGATGTGGGAGGTGGTCAGTACATTTTCCCAAGGATATTGGCTGTTGGGGAATGTAGGGGATTATATATGTCAAGTATTCAGTGTAGTACCAGGTTCATAGTACACACTTAGTAACTTTTGCTTATTAATTTAGTGGAAATAGCTTAGTGGTTAGAGCATAACCTCACAGACTGCTATATCACACATGACACTGGCATAATGTTAAGACCAAGAAAAATCAGATATTAGTGAGGGAAGGGAACTGAGAGACCGTCAAGTTTACTCACTTTCTTTATAGATGATGAAACTAAGGCTCAGAAGTGTTCAGGGATCACTTAAGGACACACAGCTATGACATATATTTCAAAACCAATCCAGCATCCAAGCTTTAATTCTTTCTCCTAACAGGACAATCAAATGAGAGAGAGAGAGAGAAGCAGAGAGAGAGAGAGAGAGAGAGAAATCCACAAACAACAAATGTTTGTGAGGATCTGGACCCCTCATGCACTCTTGGGGGGAATGCAGGTTGGTGAGGCCACTATGGGAAACAATATGGATGGTCTTCATAAAATTTAAAATGGATCTGCCTTATGACCTGGCAATTCTACTTCCAAGTATATTTCCAAAGAAACCCAAAGAACTAAATTGAAAGAACATATACACTGCTATCTTCATTGCAGTATTATTTACAATAGCCAAGATATGAAAGCAATCCAAGTGCCCATCAATAGATAAATGAATAAAAAAGCTGTGGCACATATATACAATGAAAGATTAGTAATCTCCATTTACAATCTCCATTGTAACAAAGAATGAAACTTTATTATTTGCAACAGCATGGATGTACCCAGAGATTATTATGCTAATTAAAATAAGTCAGACAAAGGAACACAAATACCATGTGGTTTAACTTATGTGTGGAATCAAAAGAACAAAGTAAAGAAACAAAATTGAACAGACTCACAGACACAGAAAGTAGGGGAGGGGTGTCAGGGACTGGCAGAAAGAGGTAAAGGAATTAAGAAGTACAGATTGGTAGTTACAAAATGGTCATGGGGATATAAAGTACAGCATAGAAAATACAGTCAATAATATTATAATAATTATGTATGGTGCCAGATGGGTACTGGAAATATCAGGGGG
>PVIA01001473.1:157419-277498 GCA_004024845.1 Tonatia bakeri
AGGAAGGAAGGGAGGGTGGGGAGGGGGGGGAGGGGGAGGGGAAGGGAGGGAAGGAGGGAGGAAGAAAGAGTGAAAGAAAAGAAAAAGAACATTTTGAGGACTTAAATGCATAGCACAAAGCTTCTTAGTCCATTTAAATGGGTCTCTCAGTTTGGGACACTGGGCATGGTGTGTCAGGCATCATGCATATGCTGAAAGGACTAAATTCCAAAGCCCCAACCTCAGTGGCCATCCATCACACGTCTCCTATCTGGGAAGCCCAGGACCATTACCCGTCTTTGTGTGTGGTTAGACCCATCTGCCCTGGCAGCATCAGGCTCCAGGACACATAGCACTACCCTGCCAGTGGGCTAGGACCTCCTCAGGATGGGAAGCTTCACACTCTTGGGGCTGGAAGAGCAGCAGACTGGGCACCAAGATTGGCAATGACTGAATGATTAGAGGAAGATTTGCCAGGATTTTTAAGGGCCAGGGCCTTCATTCCCACAGGGCCCTCTGAGCCCTGGGACAGATCACAGAAATGGTTCATATTTTCTTTTGATTCTGCAAATTTTTCAGAAGAAAAATGTAATAATTGTGTCAGTTAAGCCTGCTGTCTCCTTCCACTCTGACTTCTGCCCCATCACGCTTTCCTTTGTGTTAGCTGATGTGGAGTGGGTGTGAGTACTTGGGGATCTGCATACAGGAAAGTGGAATGGGTATATATTTATTTTATTTGGTGGTTGTCCTATTACATTTCTTTCCATTTTTCCCCTGTGGCTCTCCACTGTCCCATGCTCCCCTCACTCCCACAGTCAGTCCCCACACTGTTGTCCATGTCCACAGGCCATTTATACACATTCCTTGATTAGACCCTTCCCCTTCTTCCCCCACTTATTCCCCTTCCCCTCCTCTCTGGTCACTGTAAGTCTGTTCCTTGTTTCCAGGCCTCCAGTTCTATTTTACTCAGTTGTTTTATTCATTAGGTTCCTTTTATAGGTGAGATTATATGGTATTTGTCTTTTGCTGCCTGGCTTATTTCACTTGGTATAACACTCTCCAGTTCCATCCATGTTGTCGTGAAAGGTAGAAGTTCCTTCTTTCCTTCTGCTGTGTAGTATTCCATTGTGTAAATGTAGCACAGTTTTTTTTTTTGACCCACTCGTTTACTGATGGACACGTAGGCTACTTCTAGCACTTGGCTATTGTAAATAACGCTGCTGTGAACATAGGGGCGCATAGGTTTTTTTGAATTGGTGTTTCAGGATTCTTAGGGTATAATCCCAGCAGTAGAATTGCCAGGTCAAAAGGCAGTTCAATTTTTAGTTTTCTGAGGAAATTCCATGTTGTTTTCCACAGTGGCTGCCCTAGTCTGTATTCCCATCAACAGTGCATAAGGGTTCCCTTTTCTTCACAACCTCACCAGCACTTGTTTGTTGATGATGGCTATTTTGATGATGTGAGGTGGCATCTCATTGTGGTTTTAATTTGCATCTCTCTGATAGCTAGTGATGTTGAACACCTTTCATATGTCTATGGGCCCTCTGTGTGTCCTCCTTGGAGAAGTGTCTATTCAGGTCATTTGTCCATTTCTTACTTGGATTGTTTATCTTCCTGGTGTTGAGTTGTACAAGCTCTATTCATATTTTGCAGATCAAACACTTTTCCAAGGTATCATTGGCAAATATATTTTCCCATACAGTTGGCTTCCTTTTCATTTTGATGATGTTTTCTTTGGCTTTGCAGAAGCTTTTTAATTTGATATAGTTCCATTTGTTTATTCTTTCCTTTACTTCCCTTACCCAAGGACATATAGTGGCAAAAATATTGCTGCATGAGATAAATGCAGATAAAATTTGAGACCAATCTGAAATTTTACTGTCTTTGTTTTTCTCTAGGACTTTTATGGTGTCATGGCTTATATTTAAATCTTTCATCCATCTTGAGTTTATTCTGTTGTACGGTGTAAGTTGAATTTTTTTTCCTCATTTCTGTTTCTGATATTTCATGGTTGGTGTACAAAAATGTCTTTGATTTCTGAATATTGACTTTGTATCCTGCTATTTTGCCAAATTCACTTATTAGGTCAGGTAGTTTTTTGGTGGAGCCTATAGAGTTTTCTACGTGCATTATCATGTTAACTGCAAATGATGAGAGTTTTACTTCGTCCTTTCCAATTTGGATGTCTTTTATTTCTTTTTCTTGTCTGACTGCTATGGCTAGAACTTCCAACATTATGTTGAGTCAAAGTGGTGAAAGCGGACACCCTTGTCTTGTCCCTGATCTTAGGGGGAAAGCTTTTAGTTTTTGCCCATTGAATATGATGTTGGCTGTCAGTTTCTCATATATGGCCTATATTATGTTGAGGGATGCTCCCTGTATCCCCATTTTGCTGAATGTTTTTTATCATAAATGGGTGCTGTACTTTATGGAATGCCTTTGTAGCATCTATTAATATGATCATGTGATTTTTGTCTTTCATTTTGTTTATATGGTGTGTTATGTTTATTGTGGGACTTTTATGAGGTGTTTTGAGAATTCTCTCCACCATCTCTCTCCACCACCAGTGCTCATGACTCCTGTGCCAATTTGCAGCCACCCTGATTCTGTATAGCTAAAAGTGCTGATTTGGGCCACAGTAGTGGCAGTTTCTCTGCTTGGAGAGCCTGGGCTACCCGCTCCCATGTGCCCTGCAGGCAGGAAGGCAGACTCTAGTCCCCTCCCGCTCACTTCTCACACTCTCATCTGCATACACACTCCCTCATTCACGCTCTCATACACTCTCTCCTGGATTTTGGAGTTGATTACTCTGTTATATTTTTGGCTGCAATGCTGGTCCAGATCTGGGAGAAAGTGGACAGAGCTTCCAGCTACTCTGCAGCCATCTTGGATCTCCTATATAGCTTTCTTTTAGTGGATAATAATTAAGCAGTTCATGGTCACTTGTATAATGCATAACACATTATTGTTTTCTACCCCAGCATAGGAATGGTCCTTTGAAATACTCTCACTGCCTACTGTATAAACTCATCTCATATCATAACCAGTAGGTGCAGGATCTAGGTCATGTCATAGCATCCTTTAGTCCTATGGTGAAAGGTACCTGGCACAGAAGTTGTATGGGCAGTAGAGGAGAAATGAGGCTTGAATGTAGGGAGCCAGAAGCTAGTCTGTGAACTTGAGAAGTTGTAAGTGGAGGATTCCATTCTCACTGAGAACCTGTTAAAAACTCAAGAACACAAGTTCTTTCCTGTCAGAATACACTCAGTGTTCCAGCAACCATAATGATAAATGTACCTATATACTTCTTTCTTTTATTTTTATGAGAAACAAGTAAAATAGATTTCATCAGAATCCCAATATTTGTATGGTACAAACTTGCTGTAGTACTAAAAACAATGGGTATACTTTGTGAAGAGGCAGGTTCTATGCATTTTTTCAATAATAAAAAATAAATTTTGATTAGCCATGCTAGCCTAAGGACTAAACTATACTTCTGCTTTCTATAAGGAAAAAATTACTGAATCCACATGAAAAGGCAAGATATGTAATGCAGCCAAAAGTGTAGGGAAAAGTATAAAGCAATTAATTATAAAACACTGTTTTACTTTTTGTGGTATGTTTGATGTTTTCAAATTTTTAGAATTTATAATTTCTGATGACTTAATTTTAGATTATAAATAAGTGTTTACTTCACAACTATACTTGTCATTGTTTTTTTTTTCTCTCTCTCCTGGCCCCTGAAAAAAATATAAACTTCAATTCCACAAAACCTGAATCTGTACCCTGGGAAGGGGCAAAGAGTAAGAGAGAGGGTAGGAGGGAAAGGATGGAAAGACAAAGAAAAACAGAAATAGAAGAAAAGTCCCACAAGAACAACAGTCAGCCTTGATGGGGTCAACCACTCTGAATGTGCCTTCACCTCTGATGAGGTTTCTCATCCCTCAGCAGACAAACAGCATTTACTTTTTCCCTCTGTCATTCCTTTGTACCTGGTAGCCCCCAGAAGGAAAGGCAGGAAATTCTGGCTGCAAGTTCACTTTGCTAGTTTTTGCCCGAAGATATCAAAGAGCATCCATTTGGCCAATGGACTGGGCAGTACAATAGTTATGCTTCTATTGGATAGGCAGTGACTTTTTTAGGGTGAAAACCCTCAAATGCTACTTTATCTCAATTAGATAATACCTCCACTGCCAGGCAAGAGTCAGTAGGATCATGGTATCTCAGAAGGAGAGCTGCAGGAGCAAAAAAGAGATTAAGCTGGCAAATTAACAAGTAGGCCTTTAAAACTATGTTCCTATAGTATATTAAAAAAAAAAAAACATAGTGGCATTATCATGTCTCAGTTCCTACTGGCTTTGAAAATGTCAACTTATCTCTCATATTTACTCTGAAGAATAATTTACTTAGTGTCATTTTTTTGAAATTATGAAATGCTCCCTCCCAAATTCCCTTGTGCTCTTTAATATGTTATTACTGATGGGGAAAACAGGATGCAGTTACATAATAAAAGTGTGCACCACCCACACTATTCTGCTCGTACCAAGCAGAATTGTGTATCTGAAAGTATGTGCATAATGGGAGCGATCTTGCCCAAATCATAGTGGCTTCACCTGGTCCCTTATCTCAACTCAAATTTCTCAGTTAATTGGGAAAAAAAGAGAAAATGCATCTTGATTCTACGAAGTGGTCAGAGGCCTGGAAACACTGGTGAAGATTCAATGAGTGATTTGCTGATGTTACATGAAGATACATGATAAAATTATGTTTTCCCCCCAAAATTATGGCTCTAGTACTTTAGAGTACTACAATCAACAAAACAAGCCAGCAAGAAAAATATAACCAGAGACATTGAAATTAAGAACAAACTGACAGAAACCAGAGGGAAGGGGGGGGGGGATAATGGAGTTAAAAAGAGGAAGGGTTGCCAAGGAAGATGTATAAAGGACACACAAACAAAGCAAAAGGGGGGTAGGATCAAGGGTGGGAGGTAGAAATGACTGGGGTGGGGGGAGTGGTAGTGGGGAAATGGAGACAACTGTACTTGAACAACAATAAAAAAAATAGAGAAAAAAAGAAAATGGTATTTTTCAGCTCAACACTGAAGCATACAAAGTGTTAATAACACATGGCATTGATCTAATGGAAGATTGCAAGTGTAAGATTTTCAGATAAGAACCATATCAGGGTAAAGAAATATGGAAAAAAGAAGTCATTCCTTAGCCTGGAACCAGATCCAAGAGAGTTGCCATATGGAGTTCTAAACCCACTCAGCAAAATTCAGTGTTGCTCTGAATTTCACTGCATATGAAAGGAATGTCCCAGCTTGATGGGGTGGGGCTGGGGGCGGGGTGGGGGGAGGACAGAAAGGTCTCCCAGGGAATTCTTATTCCATGCCTGTAGTTTCTCTGGAAAGGGCAGTTTCGTGCTTCATTGTCTTCCTTAGTAATGGCTTGCTTCATTGCAAGAAATAGAAATCCATTCAAACAAATCAAAGCAATGGAGTAATACTCAGCAAAGAGAATGAATGGACTGTGCTTGTACACAACTACTTGGTGAATTCTACAAGCATAATGCTAAGCAAAAGACTCCAGAGACAAAATTGTTCATATTTTAAGATTCTATTTATATAAAAGTGCAAAATTAATCTATAGTGTGGTCACTGCAGGGAGGCCATTGTATTTGCCTGAGTGACTTGGAAAAGAGTGGGATCAACAGAGATGGAACCAAGTCGATGGTTCTGACAGTTCTCAAAAAAAAAAAAATGTTGTGGGTCAGGAAGGCAATGGAAGAGCTGTCCCCTGCACCTTCAGGTTTCCTTCCTGAGCAAAAGAAAAGGGTAGTAACAGGTATGCCTGCTGACTTAGGTGAAAAGCCTTTCATGGGCACTAACTCCTGCCCTCCTGCCCCTCTCCTCTCATTGGTCATTCAAGTCTGAACTCTGAAGGAGCTCTTGTCTTATAGGCCACAAACACAGTTTTCTGCATGAGGGAGTGGGAACCTTTAGAGGAACTCACAGTCCAGTGAGAGGAATCAGAACTTTAAGAAGACCACAAACAGAAGCATGATCAGGCATAACTTAATAGCCCCTCTTGAATAAGTAACAGAATCAATCTGGGAAAGATATACCATATTACAGGAAGTAAAGAACACACATTCAGAGGGAAATAGCTATAGATAGGTATGTATTAAGAATCTAGGAAGAATGTTAATAATTCATAAACATTTAATAAGCTTTCACAGTAAATGTTAATCACTTACATAGACATATCAGCTCTTTGATCATGGCTTAGCACTAGCAAGGAAGCAAAAAAGAGTCCAGGAAGGTGAACAATGGAAAAGATAAGGGGATCATGGAGGAGAGAGGTGGGAGGCAGGAAGGATCTACCAGTTATGGAACTACCTCAGTGGACCAGCCAATGACTGAAGGTGAAAGTTATACCAAGATTTTACATAAATTTTTGCTCTCAATTGTATGCACGCTCTGTTAATAGTCAACATTTGCACCAGTGTGCCCTCCTATATATGATGTCCACAAAGATACAGTTATATTTGGGTGAGGAGTGGCAGGCCAGAGATAGGAGTTGGAGGGTAGAGTTTACAAGGAAAAACCAGGTGAACACTCCAGGCCCAGTCCTGCGACATTCTGCATTTGCATGTCTTTTAAACCACTAGCAGAGGGAGACTGGTATATTAACAATAGACTCTTGAGGATCAATAAAGATTTGGGAGCAGATGGCAGGAATCTCAGAGCTATCAGAGAGTATAAAGCCTAAGAATGAATATTACAACTGGTATACTAGGTTTGCTCTTAAATCCTTTCCCTGTCCTTCCTCTGTAAACTTCATTTCCTGGACTCTCTTGCAACCAGCTTCTGGCTTAGTTTAGTCAATGAAAGGCACTGGGAAGTCTGGGAAGTAGGAGGAAGGGAAAGCTACTGTGCTGCATCTCTTTCCTCTCAGCTTCAGGCAGGGCCTCTGGCAGTCGCTGTGTCTCCTCCTTGGTTCCTGCTCCTATTGTGAAGACTCTGATATGAATGCCTGTGGGTGGCTCTGATTCTTAGGCTCTGATAACCTTGATTCTTCCCTTTAACCTTCTGGTCCCACTAGGAGTAGTAGCAACTTAAGCTGTTGTCTCATTGGCCTTTGTTTTTTCAGTTCTTCCAATGCCAGCCATTGTAACTAGTTCCACATGTTAAATCCTTTCTGCTGGAGTACCTTACATGGTCTCTGTGGTCATGACTGAACCATTATTGATACTGACAAAACCAGAAGGCCCTTCCTCTGCTATATAATGTATGGTTACAAGGCTATCCCCCACAAGGATTTCCATGAGAAGTTATTGGAGGAAGGGTGTAATGGAGAATGGTTTAGAATTCCACAATAACTGTTTCATATTTTCAAAAGAAATTAGTATCAGGAGAGGCACCAAGGATCACTGGGGAAAATGACAGAGGCCTAATGGGAGGATCGATAGACTCTGGATCCTGTTGACCATACTGAGAAGACACCCTATAACCAGCAAGCTGTGCTGAACACCATTGGGTACCAAAGTACATGATTTTGTAAGGAGTGTAAAAGTAGGGAGAAATAAACTGAACTGTGATTTGGAACACAGTAGGCAAATGGGAGAATAAGATATCTCACCTAGGGGAACATGGGAAGATTACAGACAGCTTAGAGGGCCTATTATTCCTTCAAGTGGTCCATGGGGGAAGGCTGAGAGTTTGAAGGCACTGTTAAGAAGCTCTCCCAAACTGTGGGTCCTTCTCATGGCTGCATTGTAGCCATCGCAAATGACAGTCAGAGGACTTCCCCACCTGATTACAAATCCTCCATTATAGGGACAAAGAGTCTAAAAATCAGGCGTAATAACCCTTATATTTTATGGTCAGTCTTGAGCTGAATGGGAGCATCCTAGGCCTGTTTTCTCACAGATCCATTCTTCACACTTCCCTTGAACACTCTCTATCTTGGAAGGAGGGGGTTGATCCCATCAAGCTGAATTTCCCAGTATTCCACATCAGCTGGCTTCTGGATGGGCATAGAGGGAGAAAGGAAGAGAAAAACTGGAGTATGTCTCCCCCTCCTTCTCCGCCTTGGGCTAATCTTCGTGGTGGACCCAGGTCTTTCTGTGTTAGCCCACTGTAGTTCTGTCTTGTACCATGTGATCCCAGTCCTTGGGTGCCAGAAAAACCATCTCTTCCTTTTGTCCTTCCAGCACAGGAGTGGTAGAGAATTCCAACTCTTGCTATTTGGAGGGTTGCCTTGTTTGGCTTTTCCAGCTTCCATCACTGTCTAACTGATTCCTTGCATTGTATTCCTCCTGTTTTAAATACTCAAGTGGTTTCTGATCTCTAGGTAGACCCTGACTAATACACTAATCCTATTCAGATGCTATTCAGGCCACAGAGAATTAAGACAAGCAAAGTGGTACCAGGCAACTACAGCTCTTGATTCCAGATCCAAAAAGCCAAGTTCATATACTTTCTTGAGTTCATACATGCCTAATTCTCCTCTTTCAGCCCCTGAGTTCAGATAGTATCAGAACAAGTTGTCAAAAAATTTTCATATTTTATTGTCTTTTCTTCCCATATCTGAGAACTTCAAATAGTTGCTTTGAAATAAACCTTTCATTACTTCTCCTCTATTTTATGAGAACAGGCATGGTGAAATTTCAAGGTTTAGAATGTGTAGGCAGCTGTAGGTCTGCGTGACCTTGTGACCTAGCAGGTCAAATTTAAAAGTATTATGCATTAATGTTTAATTTAATGTAAATTAAAATTAATTTAAACTTTAAAAGTTTAATTTTAAAAAATAATATACAGTAAAATTAAATTTTTCTTTTGCTATAGAGTTACACAAATTATAATATAGATAGATTGATAGATGATAGATAGATCATTGTAACCACCACCATAACCAGAACTCAGTAAAGTCACATCATCCAAAAAAACTGTTATGCTACCCCTTTGTAATCATACTACCTACCTACTCCTAATTTCTGGTAGCCACTAACCTGTTCTTTCATCTCTTTAGTTTTCTCTTTGTGATAATCTCATATAAACAGTCATACTATATGTGATCTTTTGAGAGTGGTTTCTTTCACTCAGCAGAATGCCTTTGAGATATATCCACAGTTTTGCACATACCATGGTTTGCTCTTTTTTATTCCTGAGTAGTATTCCATTTCTAAGGAGGTACCACTGTTTGTTTATCCATTCACCTGCTGAAAGATATTTGGGTTACTTATAGTTCAGGGCAATTGTGAATAAAAGGCATTACAAATATTCACACAGAAATTTTTGTGTGAATGTAAGTTATCATTTCTTTAGGGTAAATACTGAAGAGAAGGATTTCTGGGTCATATATATATATATATATATATAATAAGTATATGTTTAATTAGATAACTATCAAATTATTTTCTAGAGTTGCTGTACCATTTTGCATTAACACCAGCAACCTATGAGAATTTCAGTTGCTCTATTTCTTTGTCAGCATCAGATATTGTCAGTATTTTAAAAATTAGTAAATATGTAGCGGTATCTCATTGTAGCTTTAATTTTCATTTTCCTAATGGCTAATAGTGAACATCTTTTCAAGTGCTTTTTTGGGGGGATGGGGGTAAAAAATCTGTTCAAGTTTTTTGTTTATTTTTAACGTATTATTTATTTTACTACCATTGAGTATTGAGAGTTCTTTCTATATTCTGGATATACGTTTTTTGTCAAGTATATAATTTATACGTATTTTCCCAACCTATATATAGATATATATACACATACCCACATATAGTAATGGTGTCTCTCAAAGCAAATGTTTTGGTCTTGATAAAGTCCAATTTATTTATTTTTTCTTTTATGAATTGTGCTTTTGGTCTCATGTTTAAAAATTCTTTTCCTAAGTGACCACTTTGCTCCAGGGTCACAAAGTTTTTCTTCTGTTTTCTTCTAAGAGTTTATAGTTGGCTAAGAAACAAGAGTTTGACAAAAATTGTCAAAAGTACTCTGTGATAGTCAATTGACTATATGGAATTTATAATAAAGGTTATTCTCTACATATTTTAATCATTTAAACTTGTGTCTTTTATCAGTGGAATGAGCTGGTTGTTAAACACTTCCAGCAGCGCACTGCCCCAAGAGCACTGTGGCAAGATACACACAGGTGGTTTTAATCATGAATTTTGCATTTTGACATACCTGAATTCTAGTTCTGTGGGTACCAATTACTGTTTAACTTTATTTAAGTTACCTAGACTCTCTAGACCTCCATTTAAATATATGTAAAACAGGTAAATGGGCAAAACACTGACTTTTCATTGTTTTACAAATTAAATCATCTGTTTTACACATAGTGTTTAACACAGTGCACACAACTTTCAACAAATGATAATTATTGTATATTGTCCTATATTTCGAAACTTAATGCCCATAATGGTTACACTGGGTTATTTGAGAAAGGTTCTATTTTCCTCAATATATTTTAAAATACAAGAAAATAAGCAATACATTTTAGATGGATTTTTATCCAAAGTGGTTTAAACAGAAATTTAACTGCGTAGGCACTTTAAAGGGATGGTATAGGTAAGTAGTCTAACAATTCCCTTGTCTAATGATCATGAGTTATTTCTAAAGAGCTTTATGGCTCCCAAAGTGTGTTCTAACACGCCGGCCTCATCAGATATCTACCACCAGAAGGTCCCTGTTGACCATAAGCATTTCTGCAGCTGTTGCCTGATCCAGCCAGGAGCTCTTTTTGTTTTTATGACAAACTAGAAACACTTTTTCCTTGTCTTTAAAAATCAGTTAAAGCTGCTTTAGGACTTCTTGACCTCAAGAGAAGCTGACCAGCCCAAGGGCAGTCTAAGGAACTCCTCTGCTGTTCTTATTAACGTGTAACCAGTAAGCTGGTTGTTTTTCCTGTTTTCCAATTGCCTTTGTACCAAAAAATGTTCCCTCCCATCAGTCACCCTTTGCGCCTCACTCTAAAGTGGGAGCAAGGTAACAGGAAGTGAGGGGAACTGGTTTGTGCTACGGTCAACAATACAGGGGTTAATGTGTCACTAAAGGAAGGTTCAGAAAGAGAACATCTAAGATACACAGTCCTTCCCCTTGATGGGTTAGGGCAGTCCTAGTGCTTTTGTGATAGTTATCCTTGTATAGAAATACTTTCCTAAAGTCTTGCTAAACAAATGTGCAAATCGATGGATTTGTTTGTATTTATATATATTTGTGTATGTATTCACAGTCATACTCATCCACATGCATATAATATATGCGTCTGTGTTAAAACAAACATTTAATGACTAGTTTTTTTTTTCATCAAGGCCTAAAGGATTCTCTCTTTGAGGTGTGTGTTTAATAGATTGCATATTTAAAGAAATGCTTTGCCCCCAGGCAATACAGACTTAGCCAAGGTGTACTTCACTTTTTCTTATACCAAATATCTGAGGAGAAACAAGATAAATCACTAAATAATGTGCATAACTCTCTAGATGTAATATAGTCAACTTAATAGTATGTGTAACAAATAGGATATGAACTATGGAGAAAATATTGTTTCTATTTGACTTTGGTATATATACATACATATTCCTCTGGTTATATAGTTTGTCATTGTCAACACCCAAAATTGAACACAGATACCCAGAAATGACCCAAGCAGTACATGGTACAGTGGAACACAAATCACTGTGGCAGTATAGTTTAATAAAGCAGCCTAAAAGTGCATTAGCTTTTTAGATAACTGAATTAATAAATGCTTGAATGTAGAGACAACTAAAGCTTTCATGGCTGGCCACTGAAACAAGTACCCCATCCATCATTACTTATCTAACTGAAGTTTTGGTACTAACATTGGATATTCCATTTATCCAAATTAAATTTAATTATGTTAGTTTAAGCCTATTCCACTAGCCTATTAAAATCTTTTGAACCTTCACCCTATAAACATTAGCTATTTCTCCCCATTTTGCACTTTAAAAGATATTTGTGTTTTAAAAGATGTTCATTATTTTTGTCTTCTCAGAATCCCCCTCTTTTTTGTAACAAAATCTCAAATATTTTTTTGAAAACCATTCTCTATTCTCTATCCACATAGTTTGGGTGGAGCTGACCTAATGCCCTGGTTCCATGGGTGGTATGGGATTTTGGCCTGGATAATCATAATATTCCATGATTCTGGCCACCATTTTTTATTCAAGACCAGATACATGACTAAGTGAGGCCGTGAGACTTATCTCAGGGCTACTGATGGGAATTACTCTCCTTTGAAACTGCTAACCTGATACAATGTAAGACTGGAGTCATGGGGGCCATCTTTAACATCACATGGAGAAGTTTACATAACGTGAAGCCAACATAGAGGGAGCAGAGCCAAGAAATGCTAAGATAAAGACAGTATTTGTATCAGGCCAGTCAAGTTTCACAGTCCAAAGTGTGCTTGCAGACTCCCTCCTGAAATTTTCTGAATGAGTTTCTGTCACTAGCAACTAAAAGAGTCTAACTCTTTTTTTCTCCACTCAAATGCCTCATCACCATGTTGAACGGGAAATGAGAACAACACTCTCCGCCTAGAGCTCAGTCTTTGTTGAAGTCAATTCAGTGGTGCTTTCCGTATTACTCTACCAGCTATGAACATGTCATCTCCCAGCTGCCACTTTCCTATCTTGTTCCAGGGATATCATAAGACTCTCATAAGAACCTCGATGAATACATCACCTATGTGATTATCTACTTGTCCAAAAACACTGTTAAAAAATGATAGGGCCAGAATGTCACGAATCCAATCTATTTTTCAACTGTACAGGACAACTGCCACCTTTTTGTAGTTTGGAATCCTGTTTTCTTTCAATAAAGCACACTGATTTCCTTTTAGAGAATGAACTATAACCTTCTGTGTCTGCAGCCTTGGCAGACAGGCAAACCTAGCTTCCGACCTCAGACCATGATCTTCCAAGGGTCCAGATGCTCTCTTTATCTGCCTTTATAGGGCAACAGGACAAGAATGTAACTAAGCTTGGCCAATCAGAACTTTTCAGACTTTAAATTTGGATTAGTTTACACAGGCCACAGGTATGGCTGTTTGTTCTTTTTAATCATGGTTCACGAACCAGACTTTTCTTTCGACGAGTATCCAACTTTCTGCTGCCTACAAACTGATACATGAAAGGTCACGTTTTTCTCAGATCTCACCAACTTTCTGTTTAAGAATCAAATCTATCTATTTTTTTCCAGGAATTTCTTTAGTTCACTGATTGCTCTAACCCATATTTTTCTCCCCTTGAAAATGTATAGACATTTGTTGTTTTCTATAAGAAATCTCTTTCATGTAGGAACCTCTTTCATTAACTATGATTTCCCTAAAGCAGGTGAGAGAGATTCTGCATACCACATGCTATCTTAAAACTCCTGGACGGATTTCACATTCGAAGATTTGAGTTTGTATAATGAAATCCAATAATTTACTCCTAGGTTATTCTCTTAACTTGCTTCAACTGACTTAGCATAGTTTTCTAAATCCATTATACTGTAGAGGTTATTATTTTTGTCAAGCAAAAGAGAGGAGAAAGAAGCACAGAAATGTTAGCTATTGCTTTTGCCTCAGTTACACTGAGTTTACCACTTAAACTTGTTGCTCAATCTTGAGAATGTTGGCTTAATCATGGTAAGGTTTAAGGAGCTAATCCATGAATTGGACAGTGAACTCTACTTTTCATGGTTTTCTAAAAAAACTGCATGTAGCAGAAATTCACTAACGGCATGTTTCTCTCCTGCTGTCCTGCAAGCAGGATATTTGTAATTTCCGCTTTCTTGTCCTTGCTGTACTCATAGTTCTAAAGGTCCTTCTCTCATATTGGGCATTTCCTCCAAGACACAGAACTCGGACATATGAGGCTTGCGGTTGCCATCGATAGTTTACACTATATAAATTTACTAATGCTGGATCAAATCAGAGATGAGCAAAGTCATCTTAGAATGCTGTAATGTCACTTGGGTCAGTGGTTCTCATATGTTGAGATTTCATAAACAAGTAAAATATAAAGATGAAATAATACCCAGGGTGGCAAGATCATAAATTTGCCTTGGAAGGCCATTAGAACCACAAATAATAAAATATTGTAAAGGATGATATCCCTCCCCCTAGACCAAGGAGTAAAATGGCTCATGCGACGCATTTAATCAAATTCTAACAAGCTGTTAAGTACGAGTTCTGCCTAGTCTTTGTGTTTCTGAAAGAGCGATAGTGGGATATGACTGAACATGGCCAGTTTCTTACTTAAGCAAGTCCAAGCAGTCACGGATTGAAGGTGGGTGTGGCCAGGAGGCTGAGGTGCTAGTGACATAAAGGAAGTGACCCTGTTTCACATAATAAAGGGAAGAGCTAGTAACACACTCTGTTTGTAGAGAGGCAGCCTTGCTCATTGTGGGGCAGTAAAAGAATACTTTTTTTTTTGTCTTAATGGGCTTAGTTCATAAATTGTAAACTGGTTGACAATAGGCTTAATCTAGTGTGAAAATATATTTTGTTGGCACACATATTTAAAATGAATGCTTTCAGACACATGCGTTTACTTTATAGCTCCATAAAAATTATATTGCTTTGCATATAGTAGCTGTTTCATTTTACTCTTCAACATTGCATTTTTGACATGCTAGGCGTATGACTCTTTTACCCTTATTTACACCAGGGATCAATAAAGTGTCTTTAAAGGACCAGATAATATATTAAATGTTATGATATTAATAATATATTTAACACGTTAATGTAGTAATACTATATAAAACTTTCTGGGCTATATAGCCTCTGCTGCAAATACTTAAATTGCCACTGTAACTTGAAAGTGGCCATAGCAATAGGTGGATAAATGGATGTAGTTCTGGATTTGTTTTGTTTTGTTTTGTTTTGTTTTGTTTTGTTTACAAAAATAGGCAATGAGCTGGATTAGGTTCCAAGGACATATTTTACCAAATCAATATAGTGTTACTGATAATTAGTATTTCACTTACAAGATGTTATGTATCTTTGCAAATGTATGTAAGCATGCACATGAGTCTGACTGGTCAATCAGAAAGAATAAATGACTGAGTACGTCTCAGCAATCTGACTGAACTTTCCTCAGGACTTAGAATGTCAAAGACCACCTTAAATACTTTACTACAGCCACTGCCTCAGGGTGGTATTCTCAACTGAATGAATCAAACTCATGAAAGTGAGGTGCTATTCATGGAGATCATAATGAGGAAGAATCCATCAAAAAAACCCAGAATTTAGAAAAAGCAGTATTTTGAAGAAAGGTCTCAATTTGAAATCAGGAGAGTAACATTAGGTAATGTGTGTATGTCCCTAAGAACAAACCACACAAAGAATTTAATTTATCAATAGTTTGTCCCTTGAGCCTATAGAGAATCATATTCAGTGAGAATTTTTTTGTTAGTTTTAGAGATCTCAGATCCTTAGGAAAGCTCTATTGGAGTTCACCAATATCCACTTTTCTCCTCTTCTTGGCACAAAACTAACTTATAACCCCCTCATTGTTAAGAACCCTTGTAGTCAGGTGAAGGCCACATGATTGAATTCATATCAATGGAATGTAATTGAGGTGAGGTATGCCTTTTCCAGAACAGGCTAATTACACATCTGCCATTTATGATCTTCCCTTATTTTCCCCCTTCTGTAGTAACCTCAGAGGCCACAAATTGAACATGGTGGAGTGCAAGATGGAAGAAGCTGAGCCATTGAGGTACCTCATGAAAGAAATCCAATGAACAGAATAGCCCAGGATGTTATTTGAATAAGAAATTAATTTTCATTGTGTTAAGCTGCTGAGATTTGAGATGGATTATTGGACTAATATATAGATAAAGAGCAACAACCTAGTATATTGGTGGGACAAAGTACAGGCAAACAGACCAAGAAGAAGAGGGAACTGTGGTCTGTACAAAGAGAGAAAAGACAGACAGCCCAAGGAAGAGCTGCATCCATGATGCACCTGCATCATGACCCACATGGATATGGGAACTGGACAAGGCACTAAAGGGCAACCGACAGGTGGATATCTCAGGACAGAAACTCAAGAAAGGTGACTTTTGAAGGGAAGAAGCTGATGTGTATTATGCATATATATAAATAATCAAAGTGGAATATGTGTGCTAGAGTTCGTGTGTGTGTATATCCTTATTTTTATCATTTTTCCACAGACCCTTCAAAACTTTATCAAGGATCAATTTCTGCTCAGAGAACCATTGTAGTTATGGATTTTACATTTGCATTAAAAATGAGACCACTTGGGGCTTATAGTCAAGATAGCAGCATAGGTAAATGCAGTAGTCACATCCTCCTACAAACACCTCAAAACTACAACTAAACTACAGAACAGTCCTCACTCAGAACCACATGAAATCTAGCTGAACAGAAGTTCTATAACTATAGGTACTAAGAAGCAGCCACATGGAGACTGGCAGGAGGGATGGAGATGGGGAATGAGCTAGTCCCACACCCATGTGCACCAGTTAAAAAATCAGGAGCCATATCTTCGCTACAGAGGTTCCTCCTAAGGAGTGAGGGGTCCCAACCCAATACCAGGCACCCTGGCCCAGGGTTCCAGTACCAGGAAGAGAAGTCCTCAAATTCTGGCTATAAAATCCAGTGGGGATTGTGGCTGAGTGAAACAGAGGGCTTCTGGAGTCCCAGGTGTTCCTCTTAAAGGGCCTGTACATGCACTTACTCAGACCTACTTCCTCTGAGCTCCAGTGCTAGGGCAGCAATTCAAAAGGCAACAGGGATATAGGAGAAGGAACTGAGTTACCTGTCATCAGGATGAAAGCTGGGGGAGAGGCCCACTTTCTCCCAGGCAGAAGTACTGGTAGAGGCCATTGTTTCATTGCTGAGCCCTGCCCTCCTCTCCACCCTGCAAAAACTGGCAGGTGGTAGGCAGGTGCCATATATGCGTCTCCATCAACCGGCTAACACTGTTAGCCTTGCTCTGGTGATTCCACACAGCCCACTCCACTCAGTTTTCTAGCCCACTCAAGCCATTTCCAGTGGATTTTCCATATAAACAGCCTGTCTTAGCTCACGTTACAGACTTTCCTTAAATCTCTCAAACAAGCAGCATCTAGCCTTGGAGTACCATGTACCTCTTACTAAGTAACCCCAGTCCTGGCACTAGTGGCAGCCAGCCTTGGTTCCCAGCTTGCCCTCTTCTGGGCACCTCCAAGCCCTGGGCAACTACCACCATCTTCAGTTTGGTTTGTAGCTCACATGAGTGGCCCTGGGCAGTGCACAGGCAGTGCTGATTTTGGCTTGTACCTCCCAAGATTCCCCAGAGCCAGCATACCTACTGGGTGCTGGAAGAAGAAGAGAGAGAGTAAGAGAGATTTTAAGAGAGAGACTCTTAAAAGTAGCAAGAGAAAATCAGTCATTTACCTACAAGGGAGCTCCCATTGAAAGTAGTGAACAGCAAGGACCTACAATTAAGATTACTCTACCCAGCAAAGCTGTCATGTAGAATCAAAGGGCAAATATAGAGATTTCCAGACAAGAAAAAAAAAAACTGAAGGAGTTCATTAGCACCAAACCAGTACTGCAAGAAACATTAAGGGTCTCCTTTAATAATAATAAGCAAATTTCCCTGGCTGGTGTGGCTCAGTGGATTGAGTGCTGGCCTGTGAACCAAAGGGTCATTAGTTTGATTCCTGGTCAGGGCACATGCCTGGGCTGTGGGCCAGGTCCCCAGTAGGAGGGGCGTGAGGGGCAACCACACATTGATGTTTCTCTCCCTTTCTTTCTCCCTCCATCCCCTCTCTCTAAAAGTAAAGAAGTAAAATCTAAAACAAAAAGATCAAAAGATCAAAATTATGAAAAATAAAATGGCAATAAGTATATATCTACAATAATTACTTTAAATACAAATGAATTAAATGCTTTAATCAAAAGGCATACAGTGGTTGAATGGCTAATAAAGCATAACCTTTACATATGCTGTCTATTAGACACTCACTTCAGATCAAAAGATGCACACAGACTGAAAATAAAGGGGCTGCAAAAATATGTTTCATGAAAATGGAAACTAAAAGAAGCTGGGGTAGCAATATGTATACCAGACAAAATCAACTTTAAAACAAAGGCTATACCAAGAGATGAAAGATCCAGCAATCTGAGTTCTGGGTAGTTACCCCCAAAAGCCTAAAACACTAAATCAAAAAGACATATATATCCATGTGTTCCATGCAGCATCGTTCACAACAGCCAAGACGCGGACGCAACCTAAGTGCCCGTCAATAGAGAAATGAATAAAGAAGAAGTGGCGCATATGTGCAACAAATATGACTCAGCCATAAAAAAGGATAAAATCTCGTCATCTGCAACAACATAAATGGACCTAGAAGGTGTTATACTGACTGAAATAAGTCATACAGAGAAAGACAAATGCCAGGTGACTTCTCTTATATGTGAAATCTGAAAAACACAATAAACAAGCAGAACAGAAACAGACTCATAAATACAGAGGATATGTTGATGGCTGCCAGATGGGAGAAGGATTGGTGGGGATGGGGGAAAAGGTGAAGAGATTAAGAAGTATAAATTTGTAGTTAAAGAATAATCATGGGATGTGAAGTACAACTTAGGGAATATATTCAATAATATTGTAATAACTATGTATAGTGTCAGATGGGCACTGGGTTTATCAGCTGACCACTTCTTAAATTGTATAAATGTCTAATAATGGGGTTGTACACCTAAAACTAATATGATATTTTATGTCAACTATAACTGAAAAATTTAAAAAAATATTTTAAAAAATGAGACTACTTTATGTTGCTTGGAAGAATCAGGGTTCACCTCTCCAGGGTTAAAGATAGAGCCAGCCTCACCTGAAGCCCTGTCTGACCATAGAAGAAGTGTAAATACCTAAGAAAAACCCAAACTAAAAGAGAAAGAATTGAAAATGAATGATAGGTACAGTAGTAGATATCCACAAATATGGCTATAAACAATTCTTGATACATGATCATAATTTCCCTCATCAAGAAATGACTCTATTTCTCCTTTGTTGAATCTGGGCTGTCCTTGTTATGTGCTTTGACCAACTAAATGTGATGAACCAACAGTCTGTGATTTGGTTCCTTTTGTACCCTGTTGGCAGCTTTACATTAAAGCTACAGTGACAATGAGCTTGAAGAGAACTTGTGGAGAGAGAAAGGTCCAGCCAGCACCTCACTGTTCTGGCCAATCAAGCAGACTAAAGAAGTCACATTCAGACACATGAACAAAGCCATCTTGGATGTTCTTGTCCAAGCCAAGCTCCTTCCTATATTTCTTTGTATGTGTGATCCCAGGTGATGTCATGTAGAGCACAAGAACCTCAAAGGAATGAGTCTAGTCAGTACTCAGAGTTGTAAGAAATAATAAATGTTGATTTTTAAACTACTTAGTACTGAGGTGGCTTTTTTTGGAGTTACAAGGTAGCTCTCTTCATCTGTTCCAGCTTCTATAGCAGATTTGTGGCTTATAAATAACAGAAATGTATTTCTCATAGTTCTGGATGCTGGACCTGCAAGATCAGAGTGTCAGCAGGGTCAATTGAAGAATGCCTTCTGGACAGCAGAATTCTCATTGTATTCAGAAATGGAGAAGGGGGCAAGGGAGCTCTCTTTATAAGGGCATTAATCCCACGCAGAAGGACTCTGCCCTCATGCCCTAATTGCCTCCCAAAGGTCTTACCTCCTAAAACCACCATCTTTGGGAGTAGGTTTCAACATATGAACTTACATGAGACACATTCACTTGCAGCCATGACCTTATAAGTGCCCACATTTCTGTGTTGATAGGGGACTTACCTATCCCATCACTTTTTGTATATGTAGGTCTTCTTTACTTGTTAAAGGTATTATTACTAAGAACATGTAGTCATAGATTTAAATTTTTTTGTTAAGGTCTTCATTTCTCTCAGTCATGTTCCAGATTTGTGCATATTTTCAGCCTCAGAGGAAGAAGCAAATTTATGTCTTTTGGGTAAGTATCCATCTCTGGGGACTGTGTATTTGAGAAGAGCTCAGTTTTATTCTTTGGAAAGGAACACAAGTCAACCACAGCCCTGGACAACAGCAACCAGTGAATGTCTGCACACCAGAGACACTTCTTCATGCAAAAACGCCAGCTGCATTGAAATCACCATGATGCACTGCCATCTCCCTGTCTGGGCCCCTATTTTACCTCTGGTGCATATATTTTCCCTGAGCAGTATTATGGATATATAAAAGAGCATTTTGATGTTTGGGACAGATTCCTGATGATAAACTGCATATATAAAAGAGCATTTTGATGTTTGGGACAGATTCCTGATGATAAACTGCAATAGCTTATAAATGTAGGATAAGCCTTGCTAAGAAAATTAAATTTCTGTAAATTTAGAGACTAATTCAGGTTTCTGCCTCCCTTTACAGAAAGTTACAGAATTAAAGATGGCCATATAGACCTGGTTTCTGAATTCAGAGGATTAGAACAAATCTGGATATATGATCCTTTTTACAACTAGGCAGGTCACTATCTCAACCATTTAGACAAATAGCAATAATAGCGATCTCCCCACTGGAGAATTCCAGAGAAGGCTGTATCATCATTTCTCCATGTAATACAAAGAATTGTTAAAGGAGACCCTATTTCACTCTATCCCCATTTTCCAAACTCCTAGTGCAAACCCAGGCCCGTAAATGCACACACATACACAACGCAAATTTAACCCAAATCCTTAATATCAAATTTTCGATCCATTCTATCTTGCTTTGGACTTCATTAAAAAAAAAAAAAAAAATCTTCCCTGCTTTCTTGTACTACCTGTAAAAAAGTCACTGACAACAGCATTCTACCATAGTGAAAATGTTTGTTGCCTAACACCGTAGACTTGTCGCTCAATCTTTTGTAAAATGCAACATGTAAAATGCAAAAATATTCCCCACAAACTCAGCTCCTCTTTAAGTCATTGAGTTATTATGTAACTTATAATCTCTCTGAGGCTCCTTTTCTCCAAGGAGGAGATAGGCTCAATTTAGCAGTGACTGTCTTAAACCTAAAAATGTATGAGAAACAGAATGGTAAGCAGGAAGCAAGGGAAATTCTGGAATGGTTCATTTCTTGAGCCATCATGGGTCAAATAAATAAAACTTTTATAAAATTCATTGCATCCATGGTCCTATTAACAGGGTCCCTTTTGGTAATAGGAATAAATATATTTAGTAAAAATACTAATTTCATTAGTCAATCACTTTTTACTATTTCTGGGTGGGCTGCAGAGAGACCCTCTAAATTATAACACTGAATTATGACCTTCAAGGGCTTATGTAATTCTGATTAAGTGGATCTATATAACTCAGGGAGACCACTCATTCATTTTGTTTCAAGCATGAGCATGAGGCTCTGAGGAAGAGCATGTATTCCTAAGTTCATAGGTATGTCACCCCTGAAAGTAACAGCCCTCTACAACTGTGAATGCCAGCTACAACAGATGATTCACTTGATGATTATGTCCAAGCAATAAAAGCTAAAGTGATTCTTCTCAATCTTTAATGTGCCTACAAATCTGAGGATCTTGTTAGAAAGCAGATTCTGATTCAGTAGGTCTGGGACAGTGCTACAGAAGATTCTTTCTAACAAGCTTCCATTGAAATGTGCTATGTCTAGAAAATATCGAATATTCTACTGAAAAGCAAAATCTTTAGTCAATCACTTATAGGTGGACCATATATTTCATGACTTCAAGTTTCAATGTTCCATTCATCTCAACATTTAGAATTTATATTCATTTTTTCATTAATCATTCATATTTAATCATGTAGTGGAAAGTGACATCACTAAAGAATTTGGAATAGCAAGAAGTAACTGTAATCATGTAATGGTTTAAGTAAAAAAGAAATTCCCAGGAACAAATACTATTTAAGGTATATAGCCAGTATTTTAAAAACGTACAGGATGGGGCAAACATAGGTTTACAGTTGTCAGTATGTGAAACAAAGACTTTATTCTTGTATTATTATTTATTAATTCTTGTATTACTTTCCATAGTAACAACAGCAAGCCTATCTTTGCCCCACCCTGTATACGTAGAGATAAAACTGGAGGGAAATTCAACTAAATGTAGTAAGGGTTATATATGGGTGGGTGTATGGGTGCTTATATGTGTGTGTCTATCTGTATTTTTTTCACTTTCTTCTAACTTTATTGCATTTTCAAAAAAAAAATTAAGCAAGACAATTTTCCATAATTCAAAAAGCCTCTCTTTCTAGATTGATCAAACCAGGTTTAGGCAGAAGAACAGTGATTGTACCAATTTTGCAATAATGTATAAAGTTGTTGGATACTTATCAACAAAGAGGTTATAGACCCAAGAGCCAAGAAAGAGAAAAAACGGAAATAGAAACTTCACAGTATTTTAAAAATTAGTGGAGTATTTATTACTTTAAATCTAGAAAGCTCTACTTGAATTACCTGGGAAGAAAATACAGACAGAAAAAAATTAACTGACTCTTTGATTTTTATCATCCTCCTTGGTTCAAATAATCTTCATCGTGACCTTCAACACCAATGGTAGAGCCCAGGAGGGTAGTGAGGGTCACTGGGGAGTGCAGCCTTTGAGGTCTGATGTCTGCAGTGTACTCCCAGCTCTGTTACTTACAGGACTTTATGTTCAAGACACTTTATCTTCTCTGAGCCTCAGTTTTCTCATCCATTAAGTAGGAGCAAATATAGTGTGTCTCAAAGGTTGCTGTGAACTACGCAGCAGAAAGAAAGAAGGAGCTCCTTCCCTTTGTGGCAGCATGGATGGAACTGGAGAGCATTATGCTAAGGGAAATATGCCAGGTGGTGAAGGACAAATACCATATGATCTCACCTTTAACTGGAACCTAATCAACAAAACAAACAAGCAAGCAAAATATAACCAGACATTGAAATTAAGAATCATCTAACAATAACCAATAGGGGGGAGGGTTTTCAGGAACATGACACATGGACAAAACCAAGGGGGAGGGTGGAAGCAAGGGAGGAAGGTGGGTTTGGCTGGGCTGAGGGGAAAATGCAGACAACTGTAACTGAATAATGATAAAATAATTAAAAATAAATAAATAAACTATAATCCAAGGAAACTTCCTGGAAATGGAAGAAAACTTAAATCTGCATTTTCAAAGAGACCACACTGTTCCTGAGAAAATGGACCTGGAATAATCATATTAAATCATATCTTAGTAAAGTGACTAAAATTCAAAGACAATAAAATATCATTTGGGCCCCCAGGAATAAAATCAAAGCCAAAATTATTCATAAGAATAAGAGAATTAGGCTGGCATCAGACTTAAAGAAAAAAAGGATAATCTGACAGTAACCAGAGGGGAGGTGGGAGGGGATAATGGGGAGAAGGGGGAAAGGGTTTTCAGAAACAATTATAAAGGACACATGGACAAAACCAAGGCGGGGTGGAAGCAGGGAGGGAGGTGGGGATGGCTGGGGGTCGGTGGTGGGGAGTGGTGGTAGGGGGTAAATGCAGACAACTGTAACTGACCAACAATAAAATAATTTTTAAAAGTTGTGAAAATTGTCAATGTATGCAAAGAACTTACTGAAATTTCAGCTTCATTAATGTTACTCTAAAAACAAACCTTTATGCAAGCATGATAAATAGAAAGCTGTTTGCAGTGAGTAAATTGCAGAAGAAAAAGGAAATGTGTCTGTGGGGTGTATTTCATATCGTTCCAGGACATATTCGACTTTAATATTTTAAGGATGAAAATATTAAATGTTTAATGCCATACCTAAACTATGAATTTCAGAGCAAATTTATAATGAAATAGTCATCTTTTTTATGGTCACTGTCACTATTTTACAATGTTTTCACATCCCCTGGTAATAAACATTATTTTATGCTTCTTTTGTTATCCAAACAGATTTTAAAGATCTTACTGATGTTCTGGTAAATATTTTACAACTGGCCCTTCAAGGGGAAATAAAGCCCTCATTTGAAGTGTTTGCCAAATTCCAGGGGATAAATATTCCAGCCATGGCCAATTTCAACCTGCCAACATGATGTCACTGAGCCAGTAATTGGAAAGAAATGCGCAGTACAACACTACTATATAGTATTCTATCACACAGATAAAGTAAATTTACCTCAATAGTACAGATTATAACAAAATATAAAAAATTAAAAAGAGAGCTTTTTAAGGATTTAGTACCTTTGTTTTTAATCTAATTAATTGTAAGTTTATATGATTTAGTTTTTAATAATGGCTGTGTTTAAAAATCAGCAAATTGGCCATCTTGGACCAATGAGAGCTGACTGCAACACACCATCTGGTGGCAATGGTTGTATAGGATGTGAAGACAAATGACTAAATGAAGAAATATTCAAGCACTTACTGAGTACCCCTTCTATAGAAGTCATGTGCACAAACATTATTTCACTTGTATATACATGTGAGGTCAAGACAGGTCATTATCCCATTTTACTGAAGAGAAAACTGAGGCCTAGAGATGTTAACAAACCAACCAATGTCAGGGGAATCAAGGGATAGAGCAAGGATCACAAGCTGAGTTTCCAAAAGGAAGCAAGAAGGTAACTTAAACAGAAGAAAGACAGGTTGGATATAAGAAACACCTGAGCTTGAACATCTACAGATGCACAATTACGACAAGCAAAACTAACAGCTGGAATTTTTTTAAAGCACCTGCTAAGTGCCAAGCCGAGTCTTTACAGAGATAAACTCATTTAATCTCCAAAACAACTATAAGGCGGATATCTTATTATCCCCACTGCCCACTGGGGGAAATTGAGACTCAGAAGGTTGCTGAAGTGACACAGTCAGTGAGTGGTAGAGCTGGAACAGAACCCCAGCTGGTCTGAGACCCGAGGAGCCGCATTCTTGTCCGCTACACATGCTTCATTTAAGGGGAACAGCTGCTAGTCAGCCTGGGTGTGTGATAAAAATGCAGGCCAGTATTGCCAAGCCTTCCAATTTATCAAGAAAGAGATGAAAATCTGGACTTTTATGTGAAACAGACTGATCTTTACTTAATTCTGGAAAATTCTTGGCTGACAGGTCTTTGACTATTTATTTCCCTCCATTATTTTCTTGGGGAATCCTGTGAGATATTTTCTATGGATATTGACTATCCTATTTCTACCACAATGACTGTTAATCTCCTTACCCATTCCTGATACCTTCTGATAGAGTTTTTTAGACTTTAGCTTCTTACTCAATTAATCATCTTGGGGGGCTCTAATAACCATTCTGTAGCTCATCAGTCAATCAATTTGCTTCTCTACAGCAGTGATTCTCAAACTCCAATGCTTCAGATCACCTTCAGGGCGGATACCTGGTCCCACTCCCAGAGTTTCGATTCAGTGGTGCACAGGCAGATACAAGAATTTGCATTTCTAACAAGTTCTCAGGTGACCGTTAATGCTGTTGCTCTGGGGTCCACACTTTAGGAACCAGTGTACTACAGCTTAGTCTGTCATACCTCCTATTCACACTTTTAATTTCTTTTTGTTAAAATATAGACTTTATTTATTGATTTTAGAGAGAGAAAGGAAGGAAGAAAGAGACATACCAATTTATTGTTCCAACTCGTTGTTGATTCTTGTATGTGCTCTGACTGGGGATCAAACCCATAATCTTAAAGTATCAGGGCGATGCTCTAACCAACTGAGTTACCCAGCCAGAGCCTTAATTTATTTTTAATTGCTTGTTTCTTTTCTGTTATCCAACCCTGCCATATTGCTTTCAATATGTTCATTTTACTTGAAATTCTTGTTCTAATACATTCATTCTATTTTGTTTGTTCTAAGCTGTTCAGGAGTTTTGCTCTTCTTTTTTCATATACACGGTTTTCCTATGCACATACACTTAACTATTTATATTTCAATATAAATATGCATTTATAAACATATAAATATACATATACATATATGATACATATACATATACATATACGAACCCCCTCTCCTATGATCTGTTTCCCTGGGGTGCATCAACAATGTGTACCTAGCAGAAGGGGTAAAGGCAGGCCAGAGCTTGTGCCCCTCCTAGTGATTTTAGAGACCGGATTGGGGGAATACACCTTAGAAAAGAGATGGGATGGACCACTCTCTTTGCCACCTCATCACCAGGTGATCTAGCCACCAGGATCCATGGTCTCTTTTCCAAGGTCCTTGTCACCAGGTGTGTGTGGGGGGGAGGGGGAGGCAGGAGGAGAGGAGGCTGGGGGGTCTGTAGGTCTGACTGAGCCTGGTATTAGCCTTCTCTTGCATTAGCCCAGTTTAAGTCAATCAAAATTATGATGATGAGCTGTGTGTCAGTGTAAAACTTTTTTTTCTGGTGAGTCAACATTTGGGATTTTTTTGTGACTTGGTAATATTTAGCAGACAATTTGGAAAGTTTACTTTAGGTGATATAGTCACAAGCCAAAAGTCCAGATAGTTTAGATTTTTAGTCATTTTTGAAATTTTGAAATTTGTCCAACAGTTTTGCATGTCTAGGTTATCTAAATCAGACCTTTAAAATCCAGGAAAATGTTGGCCATTTGATTTTTTCCCATCAGAAAAAAATTTTACAGGAGTTACAACATTTTCAAGATCAGTAAACTATTTGTCATAATTATAAATTTCTTATACATGTCTAGAAGAAGGAAATCAGTGAGTGAAGAATTCCTTTTAATGAAGGTGACAGGATGGGGGGTGCTGGTTGTCAGAGCAACCAAAGAATACAGATAAGTGGGCATTATTTCCAGCCCTATTCCATGAGTGAATGGCTAATCAGTTAACACCATTTCCCTAATAGGGAAGCAAGACCAATGTAATTTGCCATCTTATAGGCTCATGCTGTTGCAGTTTTGGTGACTCCTGGGAAGGCACTCGAAATTGCTTGCCATTGGTAGCAAAGAGCTGATGCACATTTGATTCCCACATGTGCTTGGGACTTACAAATCACTGAAACTCAAGTAGCACAATTTTGTAATTGAGAACTTTGAAATGGCGCCAGACTCACAGACCATCATGACAGCGAATGCAGGGTGAATCCTACAGGTCAAGTGCTCAGGGAAGCACATGCCCTCTGTTTAAAGAATTTTCTCACATGACTATTTTTCTACATGAAGGATTATGAGTGTCGTGTTTGTGGTAGATTGCGAAAATCTTCCTCTTTGTGGTAGATTGCAAAAATAGCCACAAATTCCTCCCTGCTCTGTGTCTACATCTTTTGCCATGTGACTTTGCAACTCCTGCCATCAAGAGTTGGAGCCTTTCTTCAGCCCTGAAACTGGGCTGGCCTCATGACTTGTTGGCCTGGGAAGCACTGGCAATACAGGATCCAGACAGGGGCTTCAAAAGCACTTAGGCACTGAAGGTTGCTCTCTAGATTGTGTTGGGAACCTCGCCATTATGGGGAAAAGGCTTGGCAAGCCTGCTGGAGAATGACTGGTCACGTGGAGGAGGACTGAAATACCCTAGCCAACAATCAACAAGGCAGTTGGTGCATAAATGAGCCCTGCCAGGATCAGCCAAACCTCATGCAGATCAACAGAACCACCCAGCTGAGCCCATCACAAATTGGTGACCTGCAGAATCATAAGCTAAAAATATAGTTGTTGTTTGAAGCTCCTGTGTTTGGAGTTAGTTATTATGCAGCAAAAACTGACTGAGGATGAAAAAGCTAATATGGAGACAGAAATGTGCTTGTAAGAAATGTGCGAGATTTTTGTCCACAGGTGACTCTGGAGAGCATTTAGGTCTTCTGAGAATATAGTATGTAGCATTCAATAAATGTATGTCAACTAGAATGCCATGCCTATGAGGGTAAGCACTGGATGCTTTGATGTGCTAGGCATATGTAGGTCCTCCATAAATATTTATGGAATGTGTATTTATGTGAGATTCTATGTGAATATTGTCTTTCTCTACACTTTGCAGAAGTTTCTGTCAGTCAACCCTCTCCCTTATATCTCCTTAGAATTTAATATTTCTCTGTACACTAGCCCAACTCCAGCTGCGTGTATTTGCAACTCTTTGCCTTAAGTTCTCTCTTGCCTCTAAAACATGTTCTGCCCGTGTACAGGGAACAGTAGATCTGAGGGGTAATCAGTGTCCCCAAAAGCAGCCCTATATAAATGATATATGAGTGCCAGCAGGTAAATATCCTGTCTCCCTCCTAGGATGACTCTGAGATGCATGTGCTACACTGTTTCCAGGAATTCCCCAGAGTTTTAATCTCCAGTTGTCTGCTGTGCAACCTGCTTGATAATGTTTCCTTTATTGTCGTTTCCTCCTCTACCAGTGTTTCCCAAGATCATCTTCCAAGTAAATTATCTGCACTCCAAACTTTGCTTCTGAAAGAAACTAAACTAGAACCACGGAGATTCCTAGAGATCCAGATTTGTTCTTCCCTATACACGGAAGAATGGGAACATAAAGAAGACCCTTGTATCTGTTGGAGACAGATGGTTAGGTAGTTGCTACACATGGAAAAAGATACACACCCCAAGCATGATGAGGATGTGTACATGCCCCACTGTGACACCAGAAAAACAATTCCAAAACTATTTCATGATTACAAAAAGTTTGAAAGGACCTTCGGGTATAATAAAGAAATGACAGTATTACTTAATGTTTTTCTAAAGACTATAGATTTCATTATGAGAAATTAAGGGGAAAATACAACTTTGTCGTGTGCTAAGCCCAATTCAATAAAAGGCAACTGATTTTTTTCTCGAGAAAATTGTTTATAAGCTTCTTCATTTAGTAATATAGAACTTCAGCATTTCTGGTTTTGTTTATTTTCTGGTAGAAATTTCACAGCAGATCTCTGGAGATACAGAGAGATTATAAGATACACCCACCATATGTAATAAGAGCAAAAGCTGATTACAAGATTAACTATGAACAAAACTGATGTAAGACCTACTTTTTCCTTATCATCCTATAAAATATAATCAATCGCCTATCTTTCAACATTTTTAGTCTGTCCTACAGAACTAAAATGCTCATAGTTTTTAGCTGACCAACTTCTGAGACTGATTGATTGTTCAAAGTTTCAGTTACTGAAGAAAAGAACCAACCGATTAATTTCATTGCAATTGCCAGAATCAATGTTCTCTAAATTTCCTGCAGACATGAGTAATGAGCTTCGTGGATCTACCCACACTGGTTAGGATACATGGGGCTGGAGTCAGTGAATGAGCTTCAGAAAGACCTTAACTCCAAGGTCTCAACCCTAAACTGGTATTGTTTTTCACCCTATTGGCCATAATTAATTATTACCAACATTTGGAATGAAAACACTTTTCTTCCAAAGTATAATCCCTTTATAAAATATAACTGATCTCTGTATTCTAACTTCTCCAGCCTCAGGCCCCAACAGCATTAATTTCCTGCAGACTCAGTTTAAGGACATAATTACTCATTTTACACTCTTATCCAACTCTTGTATATCTAGCCTTACTCAATGACATTAAATATATTTAATAGAAAAACTATCTTATACATATTTTTAAAATATCCCCTAATTGAACCATTAACAGTCCTAAATGTACTGTGGGGATTCAAATACTTTTCAATTGAATTAAATATTTTCCATAATTCCCTGGCCAAGCATGAAATATACATTAGGAGAAAAATTACATTGATATTAATTTACTGACAGCATCTTAAAGTGCTATTTAATTTTTATGCCAGTGGCATTTGTTCTCATTAATTATGACAATTTTCTAGGTATTGGAAATGCCCTTATCACTTCTAAAGTAATGCCAGCCCACTGCATTAACTACTGCACCTTTAAATCACACCAGAGCTTGTGTTGATCAAATAAAGAATGGCCCACATGGACACCACAAAGAATCATGAAAATTCTACAGAGAAACATAAGTCAGTTAGTTACCAAATGCTACAAACCTTCAGTGAGGGTGAACAAATATTTTGAAGCTGTATATACACATTTCACTTTGCCTGTCAATTTCTTTTGCAAACTCCCTGTGAAATGTGCAAGGTAGAATAAAAATACTCTATTTTTATGCATATGTCTCAAGGGAATGTGGAAGGTGGACTGGAGAGAATAGGTGACAGCCAGCCTACTTTTGAAATCTTTTGAAATTTATACTGAAAAAGTGAATCAGATGGTATTATTATGCATCAGCATCGTCTCATTTAAGAATATATAAATTTACCACTTTAATAAGAATAGTGACACTGAGAAGCAGAACACTTCTTTCTTAAACAAAATTATTATCTAAGAATTCAAGAAATCACAATCTCTATCTATGTAACATACATTCTTATACAAGTGGTTATACAAGTAATTATAAAACAATTTAGCCATTCCAGATTAAGAACTGGCACTATTTAAGAACTATTAAAACCAACAGTATTCTCTTTATTCCCAATGTTAGTATTTTCTTTATTCAAAACATTAAAATGTTAGCTTTATAACATTATAACAACATGAATAAATATTGATTATACACTTATTAGGCACAGAGTTTTACTCTAAGTATCCTACAATGTATTTTATATGAATACCCTGGTGAGGTGGATACTATTATTTTCCTCATTTTATATATGAAGAAATGGAGGCACAGAGTGGTTGAGTAATTAGCCCAAATATTCAGCTTGTAGATGATGAGGCCTTGGGGGTGTAATAATTGGGAGTTTGATATATGCACCCAGTCCACAAGCACTGTACCATTCAGAAACCGAGGTCTGAGTTGATCCAGTTGAAAGCACTGAGCATACTAGTGTGTAAACTAGGACAAGTCAACAACTTCCCTGAAATTTAGTCGCCTCTGCATCTACAAACTGAGTGGAACTCCAGGGCCCATCTAGCACTAACTTAAGATCAACCTCTACGTACGCTGTCTGTGTACACTAAAAGTCTGCTAGCCTACACTGGTGATAACAAGTACCTTGACTGGAGTCTTTGAATACAGAGACCTACACCATCCATCATGGCGGCCATTAGCCAAGTGTGCTATTTTTGAGTGGCTCGTCTGATTGTGATGTGCTGTAAATATAAACTACACACAAGATTTCAAAGACATGTTAACAAAAAAGTGTAAAATACCTCATTAATACTTTATAGTGATTATATTTTAAAATAATTTTCAGAAAAATTGGGTTAAATAAAATATATTACCAAAACTAATTTCTTCTGACTTTATTTTTAATTTAGTTACTACTAGAAGATTTAAAATTGTGCATATGACCCACAGTATATTCCCACTGGGCAGCGCTGGCTTACATGGTGAGTGGTGAACAGAGAGAAGAATCTGTTGTATGTTACCACCAAGTTCAGATTTTACTTGTGCTAATTTAGTTCAGGGTAAATAAACGGTGTTTCTGGACCTCAGAAATTCTGAGAATTTCCTTTTTCAAAATTGCTTTATTTATAATAAATTTACTTCTAAAATATTTGAGACAATGTTGAAAATGTACAAAATACTGAGAAAGTAGAAAATTTCTCAGGGCAATATTGTTCTGTCATCCTTTTCTTTCTTCCTTTCTCCCCTTTCTTTCTCTTCCTCTCCTGTCTTCCTCCCTCCCTCTTTCTCTCCTCTCTCCTTCTCTTGTTTCTGCCTTGTAAGTGTGCTGCTAAATGTTTAACACTTGGCTCTGGGAAAAACCTGATTTATAGAGTCTGCCAATTTTAAATACTCTCACCATGACAGCGGAGTGGGAAGAAATGTGTTGTAATGCACCATTATATGCTATTGATATCTCCACCATATAGATACAATAGAGTAAAAAACCTCTATTGAAATGTAGTAGAATAATTACAAAGTGGCAGTTTTATGTATTGCATACCTTTCCTTTTAATACAAATTATTTAATTGCAAGTTTGCATAAATAAAATTTTACTAACAGCTGTGTTTAACAACTGCTGAAAGCATCCTAAACATTCAATGATTGACTCTCTCAGGAGCACTGCCAACTGACTCCAGCCATTCACCATTAATTGCATTTACTTGAAAATCCAATGTAAAAAAACAAACTTTCAAGACTCAAAAAAAAATTCTTACTCCCAATCATTCAAATATCCACAGAGGCACAGCCCTGGTTAATGGTTATCACTTACAGGGATACAGGCCTGGAAGGAATAAGGACAAATAGTTTAGCTGAGTCTAATGCTGCTAATCTTAGTCTCATATAATACATCACAGAGAGAAACAACAGAATACTCCTTAACAGCCCTCCAGGGAAGAGTTCCAGCCTCCCTTGGTAACTCTCTCAGGAAGTTCCTTCCTACAACTAACCTAAATCTCTTCTGCTACAGTGGAGGCTCATTTCTATTTGCTCCCTCTTTAGTGAAGGTGGAAACAGCTGGTTACCATCCCCTGCATTATAACTCTTCATGTAAGGAAATGAAACACCCCAAACCAGCTTCCAAATCTGCTCAGCTGTAAAAACAGCCTCTTCTTGAGCAAAAACAAACAATAAATTAAATGGAATTGGGAGTTGAGAAGTGCTGCCTATTTCACTCCAGGGAAACACCTCGGGCCAGGTTATACCCTCGTCAGCACCTAGTGATCAAAGGCGCATTTTTCCTGGAAACAAATTCAAAGAGTGAAACAGATGGGATTATTAATCAAGTTGCTGTTCGTCTTTTGGGCCATCTTACAGAACATCCTTAAGCAGGAGGCATCCTGAGCTTTATCTTGTAATAAGATTGTAAGATCTTGACAGAATGCATGTTGTCTTGTATGCTCATGCCTTTCTTGCTAGGTCTAAGACATTATTTTTACAAAAGAGAATGCAATAAATCAGAGTAGCTACAGAAGCTACATCTCAGCTGCTACAAGTAGGCCAGTACGAGCTAAAATGCCAACTAATATTCAATGCTATGCTGCCCAAATTTTAATGTTATGATTCTTATCTCTCTGGAAAAAATTAAAAAGCAGAAGCTGAAGAATCAATTCCACAGTGGAGGGCTGACCTAAGAGGAAGCAAAGAGGGGGCATGGGGTGGGGGGGCGGGGGGGGCATCTGGAAAAGAAAGGAAAGAAACAATAGCCAACATTCTTGTCAGTTCATGAGAATGGAGTAACATCAAGAACAGAAGTATCGAGTTACAAAACCAAGGACTTTCAGCAGATAAAACAAACAAGACCTCTCTCTGAAGGCTGCTTTTGTGTTATCTGCAATTTAAGGCTGGAGTTCTGATTTACTTGCGTGTTCTCAAGCAGACGTGGGCCTCTTTATTTTGCATAGCTCAAAGCCTTCATTCCTTTTCCATCTCCACCTCTCACTATCTCATCATTCCTTTTCTGCCAGGAGTCTACAAGCAAAGATTTCAATGTCAAATTCAGCCTAGACTGCCACATTTGCCCTTGGGCCATGTCAAATCCCCAGAAAAGAATAGACTGAGTATCTTTTGGTTGGATCCCCAAACTAGACATTGTTAGATGTTTCCCACAATTAAATCTCAGCCCTGCTTCCATCCAAGAGCATGAGGAAGTCTACGATCCTGGTCCAGAGGTGACAATGGATGTCACCTCCTCTGTGGACGTGGATTTGCCCTCCACTTCCTGAGGAAGGGTTTCCAGTGTGCTAGGAGGAAAAGGGAAGAAACTTCCTTCTCTATGGCCACATAATTTACCCAGACATGAGGCACATCCATCTATGATTCACTGGTGTACTCTGCAACAGTTTCCACACCTTTCATAAGCTGCAGCAGAAGGAGTAAACAAAATGGCAGCCCACGGTCCAAATCCAGCCTGCATGGGTATGCAGAGGGGTCTTTATGTTTTGTTTGGTTTGGGTTAATTTGAATTAGTTGAACAACATTTTAAAACTGGGCAGTTTCATTTATAAATCTACATTTCTAGTTTCTCCAGAAGATATTGGCACACTGTGCCATATTCCAACATGGCAACAAATGGCAGGAGCCGAGTTGGATTGCGCCCTCTAGACAACACATGCCTTTGGTCCATCGCGGTCCATACTCCTTGCTCCCAAGAATCAAAGCACCCATTGCTATTTATCATTGTATTTGCTCTGTTAGGTCTCTGTTTCTAGACTTTGTTTAGTTGTATGCTTTTCTTACATGCTACTGGCCTTAAACATGTTTTTATATGAGAGGCAAAGCCATGATGTATATAAGGAATTAATACAAACATGAACCTGACTTTGAGACAAAAGAGAATTCATAAGGCAGAACAAAAAAGGGAAAGTCCTGGAAACATTGCTATTGCTTGGCCGTTGGCTTTCTTGTCATTCTCCTGAGTAGAATTGGCAGAATTTATTAATTGTAAAGGTTTGAGAACTATGCAAGAATATAAGCTAAGAGACTTGTCAATAGTCTTTCTATGCCAGTTCAAAGACAGCCTTTAGCAGTTGGGTCTTTTTTCTTTTAATATTTTCTCCATCATTATTAAAATATAAGTGTGTTTAGAAAGTTAGGAGAAAGAAAACAGTATCCCTCTTATTGCAGTTCCACTGCCCTGCCTCCTCTTCTTAAGCAACCACTGTTATCTGCTGATTATGAATTCTTCTGGAGAACGTCCAGTCATCTGCACACGTTCATACCCATTGTTTTATACTGATGGGATTGTACTGTGCTCACTACTGAGCAATTTTAGCATATATATATTTATATATTTCTTCATCATTTTCCTTGAAAGTTATCTTTATTGTTTTTATAAAAATGATAAGCAGCCATATTAAGTCATTCAAGTAATAAAAATAGCTAACAAATAATATTTAAATTACTTAAAATCATTCTACTCTAAAACAATCATTACTAACATTTGAAAATCTTCATCTCTTCATTACAGACATTTTTCTGTGTGTATTACAAGCAGAAGGATAGAAGAATGTATGTATGTATGGATGGATGGATAGACACATGGAAGGAAGGAAGGAAGGAAGGAAGGAAGGAAGGAAGGAAGGAAGGAAGGAAGGAAGGGAGGGAGGGAGGGAGGGAGGAAGGGAGGAAGAGAGGGAGGGAGGGAGGGAGGAAGGAAGGAAAGAGAGGAGAGGAGGGTGGAAGGGAGGAAGGGAGAAAGAACAACAGATTAACAAATAAATCAATAGAAAAACAGGATCATTATGACATTTTGAAATGAAAGCTTTAATTGTAACTATTCTTGAATTTAAAAATGAAGAAAAAGAAAGCTAAGGAGCTATTTAACATCAGGAAATAATGTTTTCTCACAAAGTGGATGTAACCCTGAATTTGAGGAACATTGTGTTCGGCGGCATCTATTGACTCTTTCATGAAAAATGCGGAAATGAGCATTCCTAGTTTTATTGTGTGTGTTCTTTTTCATATTTGAGTTTTATGACACTTACATTCTGTTCTGTAAGAGTAATTTTGGTCGTTATTTAGTTTTATTTCCATATTTAAATTGCACCAATGCTAATCACCATCAACCTTTCACCATTGCTGCTCCATTTTTTATTTTTTGAATACTGTTTGAGTTACCAGCTGGATTAAGCAACCCAATAGTTGGCTTGGTCTTTTTTGTTCTATTACATAAATTACTGCATATTTGAAAATGTTCATGTGTTAACTTTTTACTTGAAGGATGACTTGGCTGGACCTATAGTTCTCAGCTCACATTGTTTTTCTCAGAATCCTATGGACTTTGCCCTAGTGTCTTCTGGCATTGAGTATTTTCTGCATACATTATTGAGAACAATCTGACATCTCCCCAGTTAGTGATTGTGTTTTCTCTCTAGACACCCATGAAAGTCTTCCTTACATTTGTGTTTTAATAACTTCACTAGAATTTATCTTAATGTTGATTATTGTCTCATTTTTGTTTTGGACAACATGTACCCATTACCTCTGAAAATTCAAGTCTGTGGGAACATGCAAGAAACAGGAGACACACAGAGGTTAAGTGAGTTGCTTGAGATCACATGTCTAATAGATGGCAGGGTCTGTATTTAAATCCAGCTGTCTGATTCCAGGCCCTCTCCCCCTCCCTTAGTCACTACAGGACAGCTTGTCCTGATGAAGAAGTGTGTCAGATACCTCCTCTCGAAGCCAGTTAGTCAGATAACTAAATACAATTTACTCCAAGGTTGTCTGCTTTTAGCAGGTACTGTGCTACTTAGACAGTCCCCCACCATTACAAAGTCACTGTCTGGAAAAAGGATGATATAGTGGGTTTCAATCTTTGGGAATTAGAGAAAGGAGGTAAAAAGACAAGAGTAACAGATCGCAAATAAGCAGGAAAAATGAGCAGCGGGGGCTGATGCAAACTGATGGAAGTAGATCTGATTTCTGCTGCTACATGTGCCAAGGGCAACAGAACAGAACTGGCTTCCTCCCCAGACATCCTCTCCCCTGATCACAACATCTCCCAATGGTAGTGGGTTTCCTTTAATTTCTAGGCTCAGTGAACCACCAGGAAGAGAGCAGATGGTGCACAGGTGCCAGTCTAGGTCAGCCTCTAGAAAATCAGCCTAGGCGGCGATTCACAAGGTATGACTGAGCAGCACAGACCAGGTTCTATACCCCAGCTCTCTCCTGGCCACTGAAAACCCTACCTTGAAAATCATTCCCTTGGCTCACATTATCTCTACAAAAGGCCATTTGTCATCAGGAAGGGATAAACTTTTGCCAGCCTTTGACCTATTACAGGAACACAATAGACCCACAAAGTTGGAAGGGGCTTTAGAGAACAGTGATTCTACTCTCATTTTAGAGGCAAGGCAGCTGGTGCTTGATTTGTAGATTAGTGAACTGTGAAATTAGAAAGCAAGGGACATGGGGGCATTACACATTAGTAAAGGAATAACTGGAGCAGGTTAGTGGGTGTTGTGGGTGTGCCATCTAGATCCTTTCACTGGGCAGGTACATGCTTCTCCCCACAGCTGTGAGTGTTAGCTAACAGCTTGCCCTCTACCCCACACTCCATCTTCTCCAAAGAATTGCCATGAACCATAAGGAGCCACCTTGCCTAGAAGAATAAACGCCCTACCCAGGGCAGCTGCAGCTAATGACTGAAACAGGAATATGTATGAATGCCTTCCTTACATAAAGGTGGGATCTTTTTTGTTATATAATTTATGATCCTGTGCTCCCCAGATCAGGCTGGAGCTGGATCACAGCTGGATTACATCTTTGCTTATCTCCTAATCAAGGCCCCATCCTGCTTCCCTTACTTTCTTTCTCTCCAGAGCACTCCCTTGATAAATCAAAAGCAGCTGAATTTCTGTGTTGAACTCTGCTTCTAGGGAAGCCAACCTGACACCAGGAGAACATGGATTGGGGAGCGGAGCAACTACATTTTTGGCCTAATAACAACTGGCCTGAAGGAAACTTCCCAAAATAACCAAGGATTTCCCATTCTCTCTTCCTCTGCCCAATATTGCAGCCAGGAAAAGATCTACAGAGTCTGAAATTCATAATATGCAGCCATACTAGGTGTATATTTAGGCCAAGAGAAGGATTTGCTCTTCATTTGCTGACATGGTGACCATTCACTCAATCCCTGGGACAATAAGATTTAGGTGATACTTCTGGTGTGAGTTTCTAGGGATAAATAAAACATCCCATTAGCCACAGTGACCCATTCAGAGTAAAATGATTCTTTCATCTCTGCTTTATTAATTAGCACCCTGCATGAAAACTCTTCTACAAGTTGAGATGAGATACAGGAATTGAAATACTTATAGACAATAAGTATTTTATTTAGAACTAAAACAACAGGGCCATGTTCGGGAACTGCAGAGTGGAGTTTCTCTCATTAAGTAAGAGGTGTCTCATCTCAAAGCTCAGAACTTGTTTTGTCCTGCCAAGTGATTAGATTAGCTTACAACTTTTCACTTTTGCCTGGGGATGCCTCGCTGGGATACCGCCTTCCTCTAGTACTTCTGCCCTCCTCAGGAATTCCTCAGTCGTATTTCTTCACCCAGGATACCTCCATTGTGGTGCTTGTTGAATCAGTTCGAGGGGCGGGCATGAAAGGCAATCAATCCTCAAAAATAGTGCTGAAGGGACTCAAATGATCCAATAAACATTAGTCGATGCCAACCAAAGAGAATTACACAACGTCCTTTAAAACGTGTTGCTTCATTTTCAGTTGTCTCCTTTGCTCGAAAGAGAAGCTACCTGGGGCACTTTGCATTCTCAACTCATTACTATCAGTAAAGATTCAATTAATGTTCTAGTAGCAGCTGCAGTGACTCCAGACTTAACCAAAGATCACCATTGATTCAAGAGATGAGTACACAGTCACAAGAAAAGATGAAATACTGCCATTTACGACAACATGGGTGGACCTTGAGAATATTGTGCTAAGCAAAATAGGTCAGTCAGAAAAAGCCAAGAACCATATAATTTCATTCATATGTGGGATATAAAACTGAAACTTATAGGCACAGAGAGACAACTGTATGGTGGTTACCAGAGGGAAGGGAGTAGCAAAAGATAAAGGGGGCCAAATTTATAGTGATAGAAGATAATCTGACTTTGGGTGGCGGGCATGCAGTGCAATATACAGATCATGTATCATAGAAATGTATACTTGAAATCTATAGGATCTTATTAAACAATGTCACTCCAATAAATTTAATTAAGAAAGAGATGAGTATAATACTGATTCTCTCTCTCTCTCTCTCTCTCTCTCTCTCTCTGGTTACCAAGAGCAACATTAATAAAATATAAGGTTTACAAAGCTAGAGCAACATCCTGAAAAACAAACTGAAGTGAAATAGCCACGCTCTCTCAGTCATGCACGGCAAGTCAGTCGCAATTTAGCAGTGTGTTTTGCTGTCACGACAAAGAATCCCTAAACTGCAGTGGCTGTAAAAAACAAAGGGTTACTTGTTGCTCAGGCTACATGTCTATTGCAGGTTAGTTGGAGACTCAAGCTAACAGGAGCAATATCTGTATGGAAGATAACACTATGGCAGAGAATAAGAGATCCCTCTGGAAACTAATTACTCAGCTCAGAAGTGACACGTTACTTTTGCTCATAACTCATTGGTCAGAACTGGTCTCAAACATAGCTGGACATATTCAGTTAGGAGAATTAGTGGTTATACCAAACCTGCATTCTGACCCTCAGACTGCCCATAAAACAAACCTATCCATTTAGAAATTTTCCTACCTTTGAGTTATATTCCACTAACAAGCACTGATTAATTTCCTACCATGTTCCCAGCGTTGTGTTAGGTATAATATGGGTCACAGAATAAGTTTAAAACATTCCATTTGACTTCTAGAAGATCCCAATATGACTGTAAGATGAATGAAGAGACAATAAAAATTCATATACTAATCCAAGGTAGGTTAAATTATATGCCAAATTGTGTGAAATCCAAATCAAACCCATCGTGTTGTTCCTTCTCTGTCTGTACATGGAAAAGCTGATCTGCTGCATCTTCACTGTCCAACGGAAATACGATGTGAGCCATATTTGCACTTCTAAATTCTTAAAAAGCCACTTTATAAAAAGCAAAAAGAACAGGCAAAAATGAACTTAATTGTACCTTTTACTTTAGCCAACATATCTAAAATATCTTTATTTGCACCTATGATAAACATAAAAATTACTAATGAGATACTCTGCATTGTGTTCATATTAAATCTTCAAACTCCAGTGTGTGTTCACACTGATAGCAAATCTCAGTTCAGACTAACCATCGACTGCTCAAATAACTGATGGCCAGTGTATTGGGCAGAGCAGGTTTATGCAATAACCAAAATCAGCATAGTTATTGCTAATCCAATTAGCCAAAAAATTTTTAACTGCTGGTACATAAATGAAGTTTGGGGGTTTTTTTATGTTTAAAATGATACTTTTTGGTGGCCTGAATTTGCTTTTATTCTGTTAGGTAATACCTTTCCATGAATTTAAAGTAGTTAAGATTGCATAGTGTCCTGGGAAGAAAACCTTCACCCACCCAAGTGAAGGAATTCAAGCAATAAACCAAAAACATGTTCTACCAGGGCTACAGGTGGGGGAAGGGGTTCAGGAGTGTTGAGGATGTGCCTAATAAAAGGCTGCTTGTTGAGACTTGTGGGAGTGCAGCCCTTTTCTTAAAAGGTTAAACAAAAAGCAGAGCCACTGTATTTCAGCAGGCTAATTACCAAGAGTGACTTTGACCTTTTCCGTTTCTGGAGATTTATGATAGAACATTTTCCTTTGACGTGGCGCAAGGCTCTTTGAATCCAGGTCGAATGTGATCAGGTGCACTTCTAGGGGAACCCTGTCTTCACATAAAGGCCTGTCTGTGTTCCCAAGCCTGCCCGGGAAGAGTCTCGGCATGGAAGGCCCAACACCAGGGTGCTATCCGTCCATTGCTTTGCAACAGCCTTACCCTTCAGAGAACCACATTTACCTTTTGGGTTGAGAAAACACCAAATAGACCATTTTTACAATGGAAACTTCTGTTGACAGTGAGGGCCTTGAAATGAAACATGAACCTTAAAAATTCTACCAGAGGTGAGTTAATCTAATAAAGCTCTTGACCTTACTGGGCTTAGCTAGTGGGAAAGTTTGAAATTCCTTCTTAGACCCACAGGATCCCTTGGTGACTTGAGTCTTTCAGGTGGTTTTTGCTTTGGGCCCCAACATGCCAATTTCACACTCCATGTCCCATCATTTCAGGACAGTCATTTCACACTTCAGTTTTGGTTAATTCTGATCAGCTCACTCTTCCAAGCCAGGTGTACAAACTCACTGACCTAAGCTGGTGACTGGTTCGGTTTCTTAGTGTTAATGAAGTAAAAGGTCTCTTTAGGACCACTAAGTGGATTTGCTGACTGACTGACTCTGGTTACCTTGCAATGCTTATGAACCTAACAAAGGAGGGAAATCTGGTAGGGACAGGTCAATTGACCCAAATACTTTTTCACTCCCAAAAATACAACTTAATAGGTAAACACTATTTTGTGAATGGGCCATGGGTGCATCTTTATAACCAAAAGGTAGCACTATTAAAGTCTTGTCTACATCTGCCACTACAGATGTGCCAGCCCTTCAGCCCTTCTTTTCTCTGAAAATTGTCCCTTTCAGATGGAGCCAGCAGATCTTATTTTACCCTCATGTACAACCATTGGCCAGTCTTGCACCTTATAGCCACATTCTGAAACCTGAACTAAGGTGAATTCATTTGTATAAATAACTTTGCTTAGCCATACTGAGAAAGATGAAAAATGTTTACTTAAAAATCAGCTAGTGTTAGAGGTCACTGATGGTTAGGTTGTGGCATCAGTGATTTAGGATTCTTTTGACCCTTCCAACTTTTATTTTACTGAAATTTTGAGGCAAACATTGAGCTTTAAGTAGAACTGACTTCTTTGTTAAATATTCATTGATAAACGGCAATCAAACCTGGTGATAGGAAAGAAGCAGGAACTTCTTTCTCTGATTTTGACGTTCAACATATCTAAGCTTTTGGAAAAATGATGGGAAGCAATGTTGCTTTGCTACTAGTTCCAATATTTTCAGCTCCACCTTCAAAAGGCTATTGAAAAGAAACTCTTGATCCAAACAAGCACCGAGCAATGATGCCTGTACCCTCCCAGGGAGAAGCGGGGTGTATGGCTATTTGTAATAATGACAACTGACAGCCAGGGCTTTAAAAATGCTTTCCCTCCCACTGTCAGTTTTGAAATGGATTTGGAGGCAAGCAAAGTCCTGATAACATTGGTGTATTGTTCTGCAGGCCCCAACTTCAGCAGGCTACATCAGTATCTTCTGTCTGAAGGAGTTGTTCTCTTTTCATCAAACACATTCCAGAAGTCAGTGGTAAAAGCGCTGATGGGGGAGGGCAGATTGATCCATTAACTCTCACCCGGTTCCTTGGCTGAACCCTCACTTTGCATTCCAGTTATAAAGATTTGGTGAATTATCAAACAGGAAACAAGCTTTGAAAGGAATTGCTTCCTTAGACATTCTAGCCAAGGCTTCTGGTTGCCTGTACAACCTGGGTTGCATGACAGACCCACTCCCCTAACAGTTCTCTAGACTTCTCAGATTCTTCATTCCTAAATTATGTGGGGACCTAGTTCAAATGCATATTCTCATGACACAGTGATGCCTGAGAATCTGTATTTCTTTCCTTCTAATAAACTCAAGGTGATGCCAATGCTTCTGGTCCTTGGGACATAATTTGAGTAGCAAGGAACTAAAAATACTTTAGGAATCTAACAGAAGTAAAGATAGCTACGTTCTCACTTATTTGTGTTTTGGCCTCAAAAGTTATCCAACAATGCATCTTTTTTTAAATTTAATTTATTTTTAAGATTAAACTTATTGGGATGACATTGGTTAATAATATTATATAGGCAGGTTCCAAGTGTACATTTCTATGATACATGATCAGATTGCACTGTGTGCCCACACTCAAAGTCAAGTCATCATCCGTCACTACATACCTGGGCCCCTTTATCCTTTGCTACCCCCACTCCCTTCCTTCTGATAACTACCATACTGCTACCTGTCTGTGTCTATGAGTTTTCATTTTATATCCTACATATGAGTGAAATCATATGGTTCTTAGCTTTTCCTGACTGACTTATTTCACTTAGAATAATATTCTCAGGGTCCATCTATGTTGTCGCAGATGGCAATATTTGCTCTAGCCAGAAAATCAAGCAAGAGAAATGAAAGCCATCAAAATGGGGAAGGAAAAGTAAAAGTGCTACTTTTTGTGGATGACACAATTCTTTATTTGGAAAACCCTAAAGACTCCACCAAAAAACTATTAGAAGCAATAAACAAATACAGTAGAGTTGCAGGATACAAAATCAATGTACATAAATACACTGCATTCCAATATACTTACAATGAAATTTCAGAAAAAGGAATGAAAAAAACCCGTTGCAATACAACAAAAAGAATAAAATACCTAGGAATAAACTTTTTAAACTATATTTTATTGATTATGCTATTACAGTTGTCCCATTTTTTTCTCCACTTCATCTCCCTCCACCTTGTATCCCCTCTCCCTCCAGCATTCCTCCTCCCCCAGTTCGTGTCCAGGTGTCACACATATAAGTTCCTTGGCTTCTCCATTTCCTATACTATGCTTGACCTCCCCCTGTCTATTTTGTACCTACCATTTATGCTTCTTATTCACTGTGCCTTTTCCGCCATTCTTCCTCCACAGCCTCCCCACTGATAACCCTCCATGTGATCATTTCTATGATTCTGTTCCTGTTCTAGTTGTTCACTTTGTTTTTGTTTTTTGTTTCTTTAGGTTCAGATGTTCATAGAGGTGAGTTTGTTGTCATTTTACTGTTCATAGTTTTGATCTCCTTCTTTTTCTTAGATAAATTCCTTTAACATTTCAGAGAATAAGGGTTTGGTGATGATGAACTCCTTTAACTTGACCTTATCTGGGAAGCACTTTATCTGCCCTCCCATTCTAAATGAAAGATTTGCTGGATAGAGCAATCTTGTATGTAGGTCCTTGTCTTTCATGACTTTGAATACTTCTTTCCAGCCCCTTCTTGCCTACAAGGTTTCTTTTGAGACATCAGCTGATAGTCTTATGGGAACTCCTTTGTAGGTAACTGTCTCCTTTTCTGTTGCTGATATAAAGATTCTCTCCTTATCTTTAATCTTGGGTAACTTAATTATGATGTGTCTTGGTGTGTTTCTCCTTGGATCCAACTTCTTTGGGACTCTGAGCTTCCTGGACTTGCATGTTTAGTTCCTTTGACAGATTGGAGAAGTTTTCCTTCATGATCTTTTCAAATAAGCTTTCAATTTCTTGCTCTTCCTCTTCCCCTTCTTGCACCCCTATAATTCAGATGTTGGAATGTTTAAAGTTGTCCCAGAGGTTCCTGGGTCTCTTTTCATTTTTTTTGAATTCTTGTTTTTTCTTTCTGTTCTGGTTGAATGTTTATTTCTTCCTTCTGTTCCAAATTGTTGATTTGAGCCCCAGTTTCCTTCCTGTCACTGTTGATTCCCTATACATTTTACATTATTTCACTTTGATGTCTTTTACTTCTTCCTCTATTTTGTGACCATACTCAACCATTTCTGTGAGCAACCTGATTACCAGTGTTTTGAACTCTGCATCTGATAGGCTGGCTATCTCTTCACCACTTAGTTCTATTTTTTTCTGTAGTTTTGATCTGTTCTTTCATTTGGGCCATATTTCTTTGTCTCCATGCACCTGTTATGTTTTAAGGGGTGGGGCCTTAGGTATTTGCCAGGGTGGGGTAACCCACTTTAATGTGTTGCGGCATTGTATGTGGAGGAGGAGTCAGAGAGGGAACAATCCCACTTGTTTGGCTCTTGCCCCACTTTAAGTCACTTCTCTCTCTTCCCACAAGCATATTGTGCCCTTTCAGATGCTGATTCCCTGTTGGGTGGGCTTGCGTACATTCTGGGATCCTGTGGGCCCCTCCAACAGACTCTCCTGTGATACTGGGAGTTTCATGACCCCCACAGGTTTTTTACAGCCAGAGGGTTGTTTTTTTTGGGGGGGGGTGCACTTTTTTATTTTTATTCAACTACAGTTGTCTGCATTTTCCTGCCACCACTTTCCTCTACCCCAACCACCCCTACCTCCCACCCTCAATCTTTCCCCCTCTTTGGCTTTGTCCATGGGTCCTTTATACATGTTCCTTAATGACCCTTCCACATCTTTCCCCTGTTATCCTCCTCCCTTCACTCCTCTGGTTACTGTCAGTTTGTTCTTTAGTTCAATGTCTCTATTTGTATTTTACTTGCTGATTAGCTTCCACTTATAGATGAGATCATATGGTATTTGTCTTTCACTGCCTGGCTTATTTCACTTAGCATAATGCTTTCCAGTTCCATCCATGCTGTTGCAAAGGGTAGGAGTTCCTTCCTTCTTTCTGCTGCATAGTATTCCATTGTGTAAATGTAGCACAGTTTTTTGATCCACTCACTTACTGATGGGCACTTAGGTTGCTTCTAGCACTTGGCTTCTAGCACAATTGTAAATTGTGCTGCTATGAACATTGGGGTGCATAGGTTCTTTTGAATTGGTATTTCAGTATTCTCAGGATATAATCCCAGCAGTGGAATTGCCAGATCAAAAGGCAGTTCCATTTTTAGTTTTTTGAGGAAATTCCATACCACTTTCCACAGTGGCTGCACCAGTCTGCATTCCCACCAATAATGCACTAGGATTCCCTTTTCTCCACAAACTGCCAGCACTTATTGTTTGTTTGTTTATTTGTTTATGATGACCATTCTGACTGGTGTGAAGTGGTATCTCACTGTGGTTTTAATTTACAGCCAGAGGTTTTGAGGCTCTAGTTTCCCATGCTGGAACCCTGGGTTGCGTGATCTTTCTCACTCCCCAGTTGTTCCTCCCAGCTTATCTGCACACAAAGGTGGGATATCCCAGTCTACCAGGTGCCACCTCACCACGCTGGTCTGCCAGCTGCTGCCTGGTTGCATGTCCTCGCTGCTCTGTCTTCCCATCTCTGCAATTCCTACCAGTCTGGATGAATGTTTCTTTAACTCCTTGGTTGTCAGACTTCCATACAGTTTGATTTTGTGGTAGTTCTGGTTATTTCTTGTCTTTAAATTGATTGTTGTCCTTCTTTTGGTTGTCTAGGAAGCAAAGCTTCTCCACCTATGCCTCCATCTTCGCTGGAAGCTCTTACCTAGGGATAAACTTAACAAAGGATATGAAGGACCTATATACTGAGAAGTACAAAGCATCATTAAAAGATTGAAAATGACACAATGAAATGGCAATATATTCCATGTTCATGGATTAGAAGAATCAACGTAGTTAAAACATCCATATTACCCGAAGCAATATTCACATTTAATGCCATCCCCATCAAAACCCCAAACACCTTTTTTAAATAAATAGAACATTTTTAACCATGTCATCACAATAAATTCAATAGAAAGGAAAGAGAAGAAATAGAATAAAAAATCATCATATTTGTGTGGAGCCACAAGGGACCAAAAGAAAGAGCAATATTCAGAATAAGGAATGAAGGTGGAAGTATCATGCTACCTGACCTCAAATTATACTACAGAGTGATGATAATCAAAACAGAATGGTATTGGTAGAAAAACAGACACACTAACCAATGTAATAGAATCAAGAGTCTAGAAGTAAAACCACATATATATGTGCAAATGATTTTTGACAAAGGAGCCAAAAACACACAATGGAGAAAAGAAAGCCAAAATGCACCTTATGTTCTTGCCCAATGACATCCCAGTGGGAATAAATACATAAAAAAGCACAAAGTGGGTGGCTACTCAAACACCTACCACTCAGTGTTCTGATGAACAACATATTATAGCTTTAAGCCCCATGGGCTTAATGAGGAGGAGGAATCCAGGCAAGAAAGGTGTGTGTCTCCAAGGTGAGAAGATATGGGAAGATAACTTTAATGCCAGCTGTACTCAAATTCAAAGCTTAAAAAGGACTAGTGATTATTTCCTCTTTGCTAAGCTCTGCTTCAGGGTGACTTTAAAGCTCAGGAGGCATTATAGGCCCATTTAAGAGGACACCCCCAATTGGGGTGTAGTCTTTAAGGCATCATTCCATGTGACTAAAATGAAGATCAAGGGTGAGATTCGAAGCACAAGAAAGTCCTGCCTTAACAGATCCAAACTTGTGGCAAATTGTAGCTTCTCACCATGGTCCCGGTTTCGTTTCTCTCTCAATTGAAGAACCTCAGGCAACAGCTGAATTTAGTTTTGATTTTCTTCAAATAGAGTGACCCTAAATAGAATTCAGTGCCATGAACTAAATTTGCTTAGAAGGTCTGATGTCAGGCAGGCCTTACCCCAGTACTCTGGCATACAAGCCGTGTCATCTTAGACATCATACTTACCTTCTACAAATGTCATTTTCTCTTCTGTGAAATTAGAATGATGGAAACCTATCCCATAGCACTTGCTGTGCATCCTAATAACCTAATGTATACATCAAATATGTACAGTAAAAATAAATTCATAAACCAATAAATGCACCTGTCCTTCCAATTGTTGAAAAACATAGAATATCTTTTGTCTCCAGAGCAACTTAAAAGTCTATTTGTAGTCCATTGCTACTAGGAATGGAGCAAGCATTAGAAATGCTGAAGATTTCCTTCAGTGGCTAACTTGATGGCTGGAACATATTTTAGGACAGAGAAAGCCATCATTTAAAGTATTCTGACATCAATAAATATTTCCTTAGCATTTAACTGTAATAGCTCTGAATCCTCCATCTGTTCAGAAATTTCTAATTTCAAAATAATGTGGTGCTTTGGGAGTTTATGAATCCACACAAACGTCAGAAAGACCAGGTGCTATCATAGTTTTCCACCCTTACAGAGAAGTGTACACTACTCTTATTTCTTTGTGAAATGAGGAAGGAAGACAAGTTGATCTTCATTACCCCTCAGCTCTGTGTCCCTTTGATCATACTTGGAAGAGCCTCAGAAAGAACATTAGTTATGACCATGAATGAGATTGCTATTAGGATGGGCAACTGCCAACTACCCAGATGACACTTTTCATATTCATGTGGCTGCATTACTAAGTGCACAGACACCTCAACCAACCGTTTTCAAGCTCAGATGATCTTGGGACTACAGAATTGGAGTAAGAGTTTATTGCTAAATATTATTGGAGTGGCTAATAACTCCTCAGAATATGTTCCAGATAAGTACTGAATTGAAAGTAAATTTTCTCTTTTCTGTTCACTTCTGGTCTAAACACAAATGCCTGAGTATATGCTCCATACCCACCCCAATGTACCCACAGTTATAGGATTCCATTCTTCTCACTCTACTCTCCCATGCCCATTCCAGAATTCATACATGAAGATGACCAGGGTGACATCTGGTTGTCTCTGAAAAAGGCCACAAAGATGATTTTCAGCAAACATCTTAAAAACATAATAGCAGTGCCTTCCTTCCATGTAAACAGTCTCTGTACCCTCACTCCATTCCATCCTCCACCCTGTGGCCAAAATAATATTTTTAAGAAGGAATACTGACTCAGTCACCCTTCTACTTAAAACCTTTCAATGGCACCCTGCTAAACTTGGAATAAAATTTAAATGACACACAAAATTCTTTGTGATCTGGCTTCTGCTTATCTCCCCAGCCTTGACTGTCAAACACTCCCCACCCCTCCCTGCACCAGATTCTCTACTGATAAGCCCATATGCACTCATCCTGCCTTCAACACTTAGGGTCTGCTGCTTGACAGCCTCCCTGTCCTGCCCTTTTCCCCCGTCACAGACTTACCTTGTGACTAATTCTAACTCATCATTAAAGTATCCACTTGGACATCATCTCCTAGGATCAGTGCCTGTCCTATGTATTTCTGAATGTGTCTAGTGCTACTTACTTACCAGATGTATATTCCTTTTCTAAGCTAATAAGAACCATATATTTTGCAATGCTTTATGACCTTTATCTGCTGAACTAATAAATGAATGAATGAGTGAAGTACTTTCTACAGGGGTGGACCAAAATAGGTTTATAGTTGGGAGTATATGAAACAGAGTTTATTCTTATATTATTATAATCATAACTTGCATGTCTCTTTCCATTTGAACAATTGTAAACCTACTTTTGCCCATCCCTGAATGAACTAAAGAAGTGGTTCTCAGAGTATGGTACATAGACCAGTAGCCTTGGTTTCACCTGGGTACTTAGAAATGCAAATTCTCAGTTCCTCACTCACTAGAAATTCAAATTCTAGTGAATCAGAATTTGAGAGTGGGGTCCAGCAATCTTTTAGAAAACCCTCAAGGTGAATCTGAAACACACTAAAGTTGGAAAATCACTGTCTTAGTACAGTGATACTCATCACTGACAGCACATTACAATCATCTGGGGGTACTTTTTAAAATGCTTGAACTTTTCCCCCTAAAGTTTTTTATTTAATTAGGTTAGTGTGTATTTTAGAGTACTTTTTAAAATCTCATCAAATGGTACTGACATGCATCTGGGGTTGAGAATCATTATCTTAGAAATTTCATTTCCTCTTTCTGGCCCTCACATACACATAAAATTACCCATAAAATGGGCATTGGGCTAGTGCCACTCCACTAGCCTTTGGCCTACCCCAGGACAATGAGGCAGCCTTCTGCATCAGGTCCAACCAAGCAGCCAAAATCTCACTATTCCAAGTGTGATCCTTGGAACAAACTCCACATCACCCAGTAGCCTGTTAGAAATACAGAGTCATGACTTCTGGCCAAGATGTAGGCATACATAGATTCACTTCACTTCCTTTTACAACCAGAAGAAGGACAAGAACAAATTTAAAAACAAAAAATAACCAGAAATTCCAACTGTATAGCAGTCCAACAACCAAGGAGTTAAAGAAGAAATATTCATCCAGACTGGTAGGAGGGGCAAAGATGAGCAGCCGGGGTGGAGAGGACTTGCAGCAAGATGGTGGCTGAAGGACTGGGCAAGGTGGTGGCTGGCAGACTGGGCAGTCCCACATTTGCATGCAGATAAACAGAAGGAACAACTGGGGAGTGAGACAGACTGAGCAACCCAGTGTTCCAGTGCAGGGAAATAAAGCCTCAAAACTTCTAACTGAAAAAAAAATGTGGGTGTTATGGTGGCAGAATAAACTCCCAGACTCACAGGAGAGTTCGTTGGAGAGACCCACAGGGTCCTAGAATGTACACAAACCCACCCACCCAGGAATCAGCACCAAAGGGTCCAATTTGCTTATGGGTAGCAGGGAAAGTGACTAAAAGCTGCCCCAGAGCTAAGCAAGTGGCATTGCTCGCTGTCACACCCCTCACCCACGTACAGTGCCACAATGCAGCAACATGGGTTCCCCTGCCCTGGCGAATACCTAAGGCTCCACCTCTTACCAGGTAACAGGTGCAGAAACCAAAAATATGGTCCAAATGAAAGAACAGGTCAAAACTACAGAAAAAATAGAAATAAGTGGCGAAGAGATAGCCAACCTATCAGATGCAGAGTTCAAAACACTGGTAATCAGGTTGTTCACAGAAATGGTTGAGTATGGTCACAAAATAGAGGAAGAAGTAAAAGACATCAAAGTGAAATAATGTAAAATGTACAGGGAACCAACAGTGACAGAAAAGAAACTGGGACTCAAATCAACAATTTGGAACAGAAGAAAGAAATAAACATTCAGCCAGAACAGAATGAAGAAACAAGTATTCAAAAAAATGAGGAGAGGCTTAGAAACTCCTGGGACAACTTTAAACATTACTACATCTAAACCATAGCGGTGCCAGAAGGGGAAGAGGAAGAGCAAGAAATTGAAAGCTTATTTGAAAACACAATGAAGGAGAACTTCCCCTAATATGACAAAGAAAATAGATTTCCAGGAAGTCCAGGAAGCTCAGAGAGTCCCAAAGAAGTTGGACCCAAGGAAGCACACACCAAGACACATCATAATTAAGTTACCCAAGATTAAAGATAAGGAGAGAATCTTTATATCAGCAACAGAAAAGGAGACAGTTACCTACAAAGGAGTTCCCATAAGACTACCAGCTGATGTCTCAAAAGAAACCTTGCAGGCAAGAAGGGGCTGGAAAGAAGTATTCAAAGTCATGAAAAACAAGGACCTACATCCAAGATGACTCTATCCAGCAAAGCTCTCATTTAGAATGGGAGGGCAGATAAAGTTCTTCCCAGATAAGGTCAAGTTAAAGGAGTTCATCATCACCAAGCCCTAGGAGAAGGTCAAAACTATGAACAGTAAAAGGACAACAAACTCACAACTGTCAACAATCAAAGCTAAAAAACAAAAACAAACTAAGCAAAAACAACTACAACAGGAACAGAATCACAGAAATAGAGATCACATGGAGGGTTATCAGAAGGGAAAGGGGGCAGAATAAGAAAAAAGGCACAGGAATGAGTAGCATAAATGGCATGTAGAAAATTGATAGGGTGAGATTAAGAATAGTATAGGAAATGGAGAAGCCAAGGAACTTATACGTATGACCTATGGACAGGAACTAAGGTGGGGGGATGCTGATAAGAAGTGGGTACAAGGCACAGGAGAATAAAGAGAAAAAAATGGGACAACTGTAATAGCATAATCAATAAAACATATTTTATAAAAAGAAATACAGAGTTGCAAGCTCCATCCAAATGTGCTACATCAGAATCTGCATTCTAACAATATCCCCCAGCGATTCATGGCCACATTGAAGTATAACAGGCACTGGTCTAGGAGAAGGAGCATTGAGCATGGTTTTACAGAGCACAGAAGTAAGTCTTTACAGATCTTTACAACTCAAGGACACAGCAGCATATAGTCAAAGGTATTCTGCCGGAGTCTTTCAATAAAAATTCTGATCAAAGCCAGAAATGTAACTCTCAAGACCAAATGGCTTAATTAATTAATAGATTAGAATGGACATGGCAAATCTCCACTTCTTTTGATTGTTGGGTAGATAAGGTCATTTGCACTTAAGAGTGAAAACGTGAGCTTTCCAGGAGGATCCACACACATACAACTCAAAAGAATGAACAAGTGCTTCTAGGCCAATCACATTTATTGAGTGCTTACTCTGCACCAGGCATCACGCTAAGTACTCAACACATATTAACTTACTTAATCTTCCCTACACCTGATGAAGCAGGTGTCGTTAATTATCCCCATTATGAAAATGAAGGAAGCAGAGGCATGGAGAAGTCAGGCACAGCTTAGGAGCATGACCCAGAACTGAAATCCAAACCTGTCTTTCTCTGAAGCCTGCACTATTAACCACAACACCATGTTCAACAATTACTCTAAAGGAGAAGGAACAATGACCCCAAACAACTTTTTTAAAAAAACATTATTTTAAAAGCCCCTGACTGTTCTTCCTGCAATTAGAAGAGCCAGAATTAAACAGAATGGTTGCTGTGCCAACCCACAGAAGTCAAATATAACCAGGCAGCAAATTAGAGTAAACATTTAGGAATCCCTTGCATGTGGCACACGACTCCACCCACCCTTCTTGGCACAAGTCAGGACGTTGATTATATGGATCCCGCTGGCATTTCATGTCCTCATGCAAGTCATACAGAGTATCCTCCTTACTGCCGAATGTGAACATGACCAGACTTATTTGAGAAATCTGGCACGTTATGGTGATGACTCAATAGTGCAAACAAGGGCAAGAGCTCCCGCTTAAGCATTCCCCCATTCCCCCTTACTCTTTTTATTCAGTCACCTGGTGTAAATAGACAGAGACAAGATGCTTGGCATGATGGTGAGTGCTGAAAAATCATTTCCTAAGACCTGGGATTTTTAAAGATAAAAGTAACTAATTGGTCTGGAGTCATTAACTGCAACTGGTTAGTAAGCTCTGGGAAATACATCTCACGTAAATAGTTTTTGCCCTGTTCAGATAAAGCAAAGCAGGGAGGAGACGGTACCTAGCTGCCTATATTTGGAGCAGAATTTATACCGTACACATGCCAATCAGTTTGCTCATCTCTCCTAGCATTCCATTCTACTCACTGTCTGCCATGACTACACTGCGCTTTCACATGTTAGCCCAACTTGCAGGCAAGGGAGTTTTCCCTGAAAATTCTCTGAGCCTGGGTCACAGGTGGCAGTCCTGAACATTTATACAGTCTGTCTCTGTACTGGGTCAGAAACACTGACATTCACAGGCAGCCTCTGACAAGAGAGCTGCGGAGCTGTGATCCCAGAGCCTCGGCTGATGTGTATACCGATGAAGTAACTCTGAGGTATTTCATGTCAGAGTTTGTGGCCCTGGGGACACATTCTTAACCAAGAACACATTACTAGCAGTGTCTCTCATTCACACCACAAATTTCTTTGCAATAAACAAAAGGATTCATAAATTCACAAACATTATTACTTGAAAGAAACTTAGATATGGTCTTGTCTAAGTCCTCTGTCTTATCGTTGAAGAAATTGAAGTCCAAATTACTAGACAATTTTTCAACAGTATGTAATAAATGGCAGAGCCATGGGCAGCATCTGGGGCTTCTGACTTCCAAGCCAAGCACCAGTTCCACCACTGGGTTAGACCAAATCTGGTTGTTTGGAATCATCTAGAAATCATTTAAAGATAAAGATCTCCTGGCCATGCTTTCAGAATTGTTGATTTAGTAGAAATCAAAATAGGGCCCAGAAATCTGTATGTTAAGTAGCTTACTTTGATGACACTCAAGAACAGGCTATGGACTCTGAAATGGTTTCTTTTGGGTGTGTATTTGTCTTCAATGCTATTGATATTTTTGACGTGTCTAAGTCACTTTTTATTAGCACGTCCCTCAACTGGGGTTTGAAGTAGGAATTATTTTAAACATGCATATGTTTAATGAACTCAGTGCACTTATGTGCACTGCATAGAATTATATTCTTCACGTATATTTTGATTATCAGCAGAGTATACAGTCTGTAAAAGTAAGCATATACAACGAGGCCTGTCTAGAAAAAGTCCAGCTGTTGTTAATATAGTGAGAGTGGTTTGCATGATATCAATGTAACCCGCAGCCAAGGAGAGTGGACTGCAGTGCGCATGTCGGAACAAGGACAACTTCTCTGTACCAGTCAGTGGGGGCGGTAGACACCATTGAATGAGCACATGTACTGTGTGGCCTTAGCATTCAAAATGACTGAGCGAGGAGAGCAAAGAACCTGCATCAAATTTTGCATTAACCTTGAACATCTTCCATGACTATTCAGATAATTCAGAAGGCCACAGCTAAGGGCAACAGGTGATTGGCGGCTTCATCCCGACCACACTCCTCCCTTATCCATCATGTCTCCTGCAGTTTTTTGACAAAACATCAAATCACCCAGGTGATTCAGCACCCCCTACAGCTCAGATTTGGTGCCCTGTGACTTCTGGCTTTTCCCAAAACTAAAATCACCTTGGAAAGGGAAGAGATTTCAGACCATCAATGAGATTCATAAAAACAAGACAGGGCTGCTGATGGCAATTTGGGAACCGTGTGAGGTCCCAAGATGCCTACTTTGAAGGGGACTGACGTGTCATTGTCCTATGTACAATGTTTCTTGTATCTTCTTCAATAAATGTCTCTATTTTCCATATTCTATGGCTGGATACCTTCTAGAAGACCTTGTATTTGTAAAATACTATGTGAAGAAGAGAGAAAGTAGCAAATTTGCAATTTGGAAAGGAATGCAGTTTGGCAGCTTATCCCTACATTTCCCCACAAATACCAACAAACTGAGAAAGACTAGGAATGATTTAAGTCACACCTTAAGATTAATGTGACATACATTTACGCTCAAACAATCAAAAAGCAGCTATATTCCAATGGAAAGGACAGAATCAAAATACATGAAAAACAATCTTACAACCAAGAGGAGAGATTGGCAAGAACTATGAAACGTGGGCAACAGTATAATATCTGAGTAGCAAAGTGGTAAAAGATATAAACTAGGAGTCAAGAACCCAGGATCCTCATCCTAACTTGACTACTTACCCTGAGTGATCTTTGGCAAGATGCTCTCACTCTCTGGATACAGTTTCTTTATCTATAAAACAAAGGGATTGGACTAGATGCTCTGTAATGCCCCTTCCAGCTCAATGTGTCTCTGAAAGGTTCATATCTATATCATTCAAACTCGGATCAAATGCCAGACTTGGCAACAGTTCAGAGAAAAGGACTATCAACATGCAGGGCAATAATGGGAGCTTCTCTGTGAGAGCTGGGGGTGGGAGGTGAGCTCATGAGGAGTAAGAAGGAGTTTGGTGAGTGGAGGGAGAAAGAGGGCATGCGAAAGTGGAAAGCGTTTCAAGTGAATGAGCATGGAATGTTTTTGAAACAGACGTGCCTGATTAGACTAAAGGTGTGAGTTGGGGACCTCAATGAACCAAGAGCTCATGTGCCACAAACAGTCAGCCTCTCTCTTGTGGTGACATACATATGCAGAGTCAGTGGATACTATGTAACTGTTAGCTGGCAGTCATGAGAAATATTTTCACTCCATTGTGCACCTACGTCTATGTAAAAAGTTGTTTCAGCTGTACAGATAGCAGTATTTTTTCCCCATCTGAATTATCTGTCTTTTCGCAGATAAGGAATACAGCGCTGTCCAGCAATTCTGGTTCATGCCTTGAGTGTCAAGGCTGCTGGTGGGTGGTTTCCTCGGCGGTGGAGGTTGTGTCCTGTATTGAAAACTGATCACAGGTACATGACTAACTCCTTTAATCTTCATTAGTTTTTTTAAGAGAAGCTATTATTTCTCCAATTTCACACATGGTAAAATTGAGTTCAAAAAAGGGATTATGAACTTCCCTAGAGCTAGAATAGGAATCTATAATTATGCTTTTACCCTCCATGTTGACTTATTTATACACAATATTTTCCTTGATCCTTGTAAATAAGGCTTTGCTTTGCTGAGGTAACTAATGGGGCTTGGGAGGCGAGAAATGAATCAGCTATTCTCAGGGACCCCTTTCCCAAGCAGTCCTGTCTAGCACTAATCAGGTTGTTGGTGCCAACTTCGGTCAGATACCATGAGGGTGATTTATACAAGCAAAAAAAGTAACAATTAGAAAATGTCATGAGCTAGTTACAGATGTTGCCAGATAAATAGTATTACTGAAATGATTACTGAAAACTATTTGCAGGTAGTTTGAGATGCTTTGACAGGTATTTGAGACTTTTATTTACTTGGGACCAGAGAAGTTATTTTTATATTTTTTGGTAAAAACAGTCAATTTTATTTTACATATAGATTGTGAACCAAGGTTAGGTACAGGTATTAAAAAGTATGAAGAAAAGGCAATTACTTAAAAGGAAAGAGTGATAAATACTGCATGCCCCCTGGGGTAGTGTCTGAATGAGTATTATTTAATGGTAGCAGTAGTTACGGGCATGTGTGGACCTGGAGAACGTGCATGTGTATGCATACACTCTGAGGTACACCTTTTCAATGTTTAAAATCCTTTGTAATGCTCTAAATTTCTATAGACTTAATGAAAGAAGATTATAAGTCTGCATATATTTGGGGGTAAATTGTTGATGATGGTTGTAAAGTTTGTTCTTACTCGCAAACAAGGTTTGTTTCCTTCCTTCCTTCCTTTTTTCTTTTCTTTCTTTCTCTTCCTTCCTTTCCTTTCCTTCTTCCTTTCTTATCCCCTGCCCTCCCTCTCTTTGTCTTTTTTTTAATTTCTTCTGTTTCAATTTCTAAGTTGGGTACAGAAAATACAACATTTGTGATAACATTAGCCAAGAAGTCATTTCCTCAAAATCATCCTTGATCATACAAGTAAACTAACAAGAATTTATTGGGAGCAGTTGGACAAATAATAAAAAGCCCCAATAAAAACATACTGCATTACCTTAAAAGAAACAAGTGATTAAATGTAGATATGTAAATAAAGATTAAATATTATTTGCATATACATTGGTGCTGTTAGTGTGCAATAAAGTACTTCATTTTCTTTAAATAGGTCAGAGTTTATACTACAATCCTGTTTTCACAATTAATGTGGCCACAACTATTTTTTTCTGAAAAAGGAGGGTAATTGTCATGGTTGAATTATCATGCAGGCTGAATTTATGAGTTCTAATATTCTTAGTTATACTGAAGCCCCCTGGATTGTAAAGGAACTCTGACAAGGTCATTTACAAACAACAAACCATGTAATGTCCTTGTTACTAAGCCAGTTCACATTTAATATTTTGGTTAACTATACATGTGTATAGTTTTTTGTGAGGCAAAGTAGCTGTATTTGGTGCAGTTCCCTGTAATAAATTTCTAATCCCTTAGCTTCTTTGCTTATAGCATTCTCTTGTCTCCTCGCAGTATAACTCAACCCCAAACATCCCCTGTTATTCATTGATTCAGCATAGGAAGACTTGCTTTTGGATCAGACACTATGCTTGATTCTGAGGACGGGTAAGACATGGCCTCTATTCTCAAGCAAGTCACAAACAAGGGAGGCAGCTCATGAGAAAACAAACACTGTGATATAAACTATAACAGAATTGTGTACAAAATGCTATAAATGCTTGCCAGGGGTATTGCTTAAGGAAAGTTTCAGAGCCACATTTTCCAGAATGAGTAGGAGTGTTGAGGGGCATGACATCTTCAAGAATGCCAGGAGCACAGTGTGCCTTCCAGGGTTGGAGGAGTCACAGGGGGACAGCTTATGAAGCTCCTTTATCTATGTGAACGAGTCAGAACTTGATCCTATAGGTGATTAAGAACTATAAAAGGTGTTAAAATTGGAGTGTGACACCACCCACCCTAATATAACTCACACCCAGACAGTTTCTGCTACCCCAGATAAAATCCCTCCACACCTCCATGATATTCTCCTCCCTGAAAAGTCTTCCCAAGGCAGTCGAAGAAACACTGGTGTCAGGGACCCCAGAATTCCTCAAGTAACAGGTCAGAGCACAGCACTCGAAGGCTGAAGGCCCATTAGCAGGACTGTTACGAGAGTGAGAGGGCTCAAGACTCCCCTCCTTCAACAAGAACCACCTGCTTTGATGTGTTACATGCACTGGTTTTCCTCTATGAGATTTCCCGAGCAGATAAGTAGTTTGAGTGCTGAAATAGACATTCTAACACCATCCTGTCAGTGGGGGATAAAACACCCACTGAAGACCTGGCTTCTAGTTCTCACTCTACCACCAACTAACAGTGGTTAGTTGAACCTTGTCAAGTGGTTCAGAAGCTACATACAGACCAATTTTTTTTTCACGGCTCTGTAGAATTCTAGAACGTGGAAAGACTTCAGAGGCCCAGAGAAATTGAGAAAACTGCCGGAGGTTACTGCATAGCAGTGCTAGAGGAAACTGGTTCTCCAGGTAACAAGCTAGGTCCATTCTACCTCCGTCCATTGCCACACTACTCCTCCCCATATACACTTTTACCTGCCTGTAGCCACCACCATCTCTTGCCTAGACCACTGCAACAGCCTATTGTTTCTACCCCTGACTATTCCCCACACCAGCAGCCAGAGTCATTACCCTATTACAACCTCTGGGCTCAAAATGAGATAAATGAGATATGTATTATCTACCTCACAGAGTGGAAGGATCAAATAAGTGAGAATAATGCTTTGAAATATCAAAGACAGTTGTTTTATCTCTAACCCAAAATAAAATATAAAATAAAACAAAATAAAATAAACCTGCTTGCAAAGCAAGGTGATGCTGCTTGGCCTCCCCAAATGTTTCAGAAGGGACCTTCCAATCACTCATCAATTCCTCCCTTGATTTCCTCCACCATGATCACCTCTAAGCAGAAAAGCACACAAGTTTTGCAGAAACGGCAGCTGGACAATTTCCTCCAAGCTGGGGAAAGCAGCACCATTGGAAAACAAAACTGAATACTGCCACCTACTGGGAGAAAAAGGCACCAGAGGGGAAAGCTCATAAAGCAGGTGAAGATTAGAAAAAATATCAGAAGAGACAAAAGATATTGCTTATGTAGAGCTGTTAAGGGAGAATGGACTGAAGATAGGAAAGAAAATAGCAAGGCATAGGTGGCAGAGTCGAAGCAGAAATTGCAATGGATAAGTTTAAGTGGCCCTTAGGAGGCACCTTTCTCACTTGTTTCATTTTGCAGGGGAGAAAAATAGAAGCCCAAAAGATCTGAGTAACTTGCTCACAGTTACTCATCTGTTAAGAAGCCCTTGCTTAATTCTTGGTGCACTGCTTTATATTACACTTCCAGTAAGCAAACATATAAACAAATGCAGGGTGCAGTGTATCTACATTTTTGGTTACCTGGGAATTATGCATCTGTCTATATATGCACATAATTACTCACATTCCAATGTGTTAAAGAAGGTGTTCACAGTGGCTAAATGAGAAAGTGGTGTCTGGCTCCAAAATCATTTACGGATGACTCACATAGAGAGAAATAGGGCATATGGAGAGCATGAGTCTTGAGAGGGGCTTTTACGGTACTTTCAAACACATTACATAATTACTTACTATTCTGTTTATTGAGGAACTGAATTGTCTGGCTCTGAGATGAGTGCAGGAGGGGCAGCTTCTCCCAGACAGAAGTGCTGGTAGAAGTCATTGTTCCTTTGCTGAGCCCTCTCCCAACAGAGCTAGCAGGCTGGCACCACCATATCTGAGTCTCCATCAACCTGGCTAAAACTGTTCACCCAGCCCTGTTGATTAACTGGGACCCCACCTCACCCAACTTGCAGGCCCACCCAAGATACTTTCAGTGGCTTTTCTATACCAATGGCCTGTCTTGGATCATACTGTGGACTTTTAGAATTCTCTCAAAGATTTACAAACCTAAGATAAGTAGCATCTGGCCTCAGCGTGCCCCATGCTTCCTGCTAAATGGCCCCAGGCCCTGTACTAGCAGCAACCAGCCTTGGTTTGCAGCTTGGCCTCTCGCAGGAATCTCCGGGTCCAGTACAAGTAATAGACATTGGCAGATTGCTCCGGAGCCCATGCTGAGTACCCCTAAGCATGGCACAGACAATGTCTAATCTTGCATATGTCAGGAGGCCCCAGAACTAGAGCATCCTGTGACCAGCTTTAGACCACACTGCAGCACTACCTAACCACCTCCATAAGCAACACACTTAAGGGGTGGACTCAGTGGGCACCAGAGCCTCAAAGAAGCAAATTTTGCTCTGTGCAGTTAGCCCCTACACAGCACTCTCCCACTGTAGTTGCAAAGAGTCCTTGAAGCTGATTGACCTGGGGGTAAATCCCTCCTATTGATGTACCAGCAGCAATCAAGTATCAACTACAACAGGAGGGTAAATACAAGCCAACAAGGCGGGGTGCACCAAGGGCTCAAGTAACTTAACAGGCTACTCCTCTGTGTCATATGTGACATCTACTACATAAGGCAACCCCACAAAAACTGGGAGGCATAGCAGATCTATCTAACTCATAGAAATAAACACAAAGAGGCAGCCAAAATGGGCAGACAAAGAAACGTGTCTCAAATGGAAGAACAGGAAAAATCTCTAGAAAAAAAAACTAAATGAAAAGGAGGCATGCAAACTACCAGATGCAGAGTTCAAAACAATGTTGTAAGTATAAGTATGCTCAACAAACTTAGTGAGAACTTTAACAGTATAAAAAAGGACGTAGGAACCACTAAAAAAAACAGTCAGAAATGAAGAATATACTATCTGAAATGAATAATACACTAGAAGACATCAACAACAGGTTAAATGAAGCAGATGACTGGATTAGTGATTTGTAAGGCAAGGTAGCAGAAAATACCCAATTGGAGCAACAAAAAGAAAAAAGAATTTAAAAAGTGAGGACAGTTTAAGGGGTCTCTGGGACAACATCTGCATCATAGGGGTACCGTAAAGAGAAGAGAAAGGCAGGGAATGGAGAACCTATTTGAAGACATAATGACTGAAAACTTCCCTAACCTGGTAACGGAAAAAGACAAACCAGTTTAGGAAGTGCAGAGAAGCCTGAACAGGATGAACCCAAAGAGGCCCATGCCAAGACACATCATAATTAAAATGCCAAAGTTTAAAGGCAAAGAGAGACTCTTAAAAGCAGCAAGAGAAAAGCAGTTAGTTACCTACAAGGGAACTGCCATAGGACTGTCAGTTGATTCTCTACAGAAACTTTGTGGGCGAGGAGGGATTAGCATAAAATATTCAGAGTGATAAAAAGCAAGGATCTACAACCAACATTAACTTAGCCAGCAAAGCTATCATTTAGAATTGAAGGACAGATAAAGAGCATCCCAGACCAAAAAAAAAAAAAAAACAAAGCTAAAGGAGTTCATCACTACCAAATTAATATTACAAGAAATGTTAAAGGGTTTTCTTGAAGAAGAAGAAAAAAGGAAGAAGGAGACAGAAGAAAGAAGAAGAAGAGGAGGAGGGGGAAGAGGAAGAAAGGTGAATAATAAAATGGCAATATATACATATCTATTGACAATTATTTTAAATGCAAATGACTTAAATACTTCAATCAAAAGACATACCATGGCTGAAAGGCTAATAAAACAAGACCCTTACATGTGCTGTTTATAAGAGGCACTTCAGATTGAAATATCCACACAAATTGAAAGTAAAGGAATGGAAAAGATATTTCATAAAAATGGAAATGAAAAACAAAAGCTGTGGTAGCAATACTTATACCAGACAAAACAGAGTTCAAAACAAAGTCTATAACAAGAGACAAGGAAGGACCCAGCAAATTCACTTCTGGGTATTCGCCTGAAAAACACCCAAAACACTAAATCAAAAAGATATATGCATCTATATGTTCACTGCAGCATTATTTACAATAGCCAAGATAAAGAAGCAACCTAAGTGCCCATCAATAGGTGACTGGACAAAGAAGTGGTGCATGTGTGCCATGGAATGTGACTCAGCCATAAAAAGAAGAATAAACTTTTGTTATTTGCAGCAACAGAGATGGGTCCAGAGGATATTATGCTGATAGAAATAAGTCAGACAGAGGATGACAAATGCCAGAAAAACAAACAAGCAGAATGGGAACAGACTCATGGATACAGAGAACATTTTGATGGTTGCCAGATGGGAGGGGGGTTGAGAGACAGGTGAAAAAGGTGAAGGGATTAAGAAGTGCAAATTGCTAGTTACAGAATAGCCATGGGGATGTAAAGGACAACATAGGGAACACAGTCAATAATATAATAACTATGTATAATGGCAGATGGGTACTAGATTTATCAAGGTGATCACTTTGTAAGATACTCGTATAAATGTTTCATCACTGGTTGCACACCTGAAACTAACATAATATTGTACATCAACTATAAACGAAAAATAAAACTATGTAGAATAATAAACAAACAACAGTCATTGGTTGGTGGATACTCGGAAAAGTTTAAATCATCTTGTTTATATAATCTTCTCATGTTGAAAGGAAACACACCAGCAGAGTTTGTAGTATTGCTCCCTCACACTACTCTGCTCCCTCAGAGGAAGTGCTTCCTTCTTTGAAATAAAATAACTTGAACCTCAACCCAAACTCACAGCTCTAGCTCTGGAGGTGGTCACCCTCCCCACATCTGGGGTTCCTGTAATCTTCGACAGGGCATTCCTCGAAGCCTGAGTTATTCAGTCAGGGACAAGGTGGAGGAAGTGCTGGGGTGGAGACTGGCAGTCCCGTGTGGGTGCTGCGGTTTCACGCCTGGTCAACTTCAAGATCTCCCCACCAATCGGAGAAGGCAAAGAAGGACTTCCTCAGGTCATCCTGTGATGAGACCAAGTATTCCCCAAATCAGTATCTCGGAAACACTAACATTAGATCTCCATTAGGAAAGAATTTCCCAAAACCTAACATGGAAAGAAGCCTCCATTCGAAGACAAATATACTGTATCTGTCCCTCTGGCTTCTAGGCTGTGATTTGCAACCTAGAATAGCACTGAAAGTGACGTCTTTAGAGTCAGACTCCCTGGGTTTAGGTGCTGCTCTTGAATCTCACAGCAAGTAATCTTGGTCAAGATGCTTAATCCCTCAGTACTTCGATGACCGCGTTCTTAAGTGAGAATAGTAATGGCGCTATTCCATAAAGCTGTTGGGTAGATTAGATACATTAGTGCATATCAAGTACTTATGAAAGCACCTGGTCTTTGCTAAGTTCTCGATAAATGTAACCATTATACCTACCGCATTAAGAAATGGCAACCCATTTCAGCACCGGTTCTCATGTCCTTTGGTTGATTCAGCAGAACCTTCTAAATTACTGGTTTTCTGCATCACAGTCACAATTATATTCTAAGTGAAGGCTTCCCCTCATTATTCTCTATAACGAGAAGTGAGCCCATATGAGGATTTGTGATTCTCCCTCAGGAAGGGCAATTTTCTCTTCCAGCCATAGTAATTTGAATAAAAGAAGTACAATAAGGCTTTTAACATGCATTGAACAATTTCTGTGTATCAAGCTCTTGGCTGAGGGTAGCACATTATCTCATTGCATCCTCACAACCTGTGCTATGTAATAACTTTAATTATCCTCATTCCACAGAAGGAAGATTAAGGCACACTGAGGTTACCTCTTCTCCTTAGGTCATGTAAAAAAAGATTTCATTTTCTAACCTTAATGAAAGTTAGAATTTTGGTGCATGGCTACAGTTGATGATCAAGAGGTCATTACTGAGGGAGTACTTGGAATTTAGCTGGTGCCCCTACAATCAATGACAGTTTTAGAGAGAAGCCAGGATCTGGTGTTCCCCAGGAAAGCAAGAGAAGGGAGAGGGAAGACGTTGGGGCAGACAGCTTTATTGTAGAAGGAAACTGAGGCCAGTGCTGCTGAAACCTGGGTGAGAACTAGGAGAATTCCCATGGAGCCAGGTTCTGAGAGGTTCCTGAGGCCTATCTCTGCCCACGGGAAACTAAGGGAGCATAGAACTTTCTGGTCCCTGCCAATAGCATAGTGAGAGGTGAATGTGGTCCAGAAAATGCAATTCTTCCCCTAAAGCACCCTAACATCATGATGATGACAGAAGTGTGTGAAGACCATTCAGAGGGCAAACTTGGGTCTTGACCAACTCAAGGGACATTCATGGTGAAGGAGATGAAAGAGACTGAGTCTGAACCTCAGGCCTCTTCTCACTTGTTATGGAGCCCAGGCTATCAGTCGGGAAGTGTATGGGTGAGGGAAAGGGGTAAAGGTAGGGGTTTCACCATTTGGAGCTGTGTTTTTTGAATGTATAAAGTTCTGCGATGGATGGAGCATGTGTAAGGAGAAGGATAGGCTGTTGCCTGGGTAGACTGAGAAGAACGGGGCTAGATCTGGGAAGAAACTATGGGCAGCAATGACACCCCCCTCAGAACCACTGAAATGAATAGGAGAATGGGGCAGGGCAGCTTCTTTGACTGGGGTGATGTAAGGAGTCTGGGCCCACTGTCCTGTGGAATTCATCCCTACCCATGGCCAATGCCTTCACAGCCAGGGGGCCACAGCTCTTGCAGCAGAAGTAACAGCAAGAAGAGAACAGTCCCTACAGGCATGGAAGGCTATACTTGTAGATGGCTAAAGTATCCATGGGAGGAAGACAGAGCTTGGATAAACACCATGACTGTTGGGAAAGACAGGAAAATATTGTCACCAGCAACACAGACAAGGCAGATGACTTTGATTTGCCATACTAACTCCTGTCCAAATTGAACTCACAAAGCAAAGCAAAACCAGGAAAGCTGATGACCAGGAGGGATGCCAGCTAACCCCCTCATTCTCACAAGACACAGCAGTCACTTAATTCATGTCCCTTTACTCCCTGGGTCCTCTAAGATTCTGTTTGCTGGTCACAGAATGTTCAGCATGGGAAGAAAAGGATTCCAGAAGTCAAGATGAGTGCAGATTCTAGATGACCCAGCAGAGAAGTTCTGTTTATTTCAGAGGGAAGTGGGAGCTGTGAAGAGCTTTGACTGGATCCAGCACAAAGAACTCCAGTGAGAAGAAGCAAAACATGGGAAGTTCGGGAACCCCTTAGTAAGTTGGCAGCAGTAACAAGCCTAGACTATGTAGTGGGTGCCTCTGCCCTGGGTCCCCCCTTTCAGAAAGCTCAACTTTGGTCTTTCTCTAGCTGCACCCCTCTCTACAGGGCAAAGAATTTGCAGGGCCAAGTGGATGTACCCTCCAGGGACCCACATCCCTCTTCCAGACCATACCTTAAGCATCATGGGGTCTGAGGATTCCCAGACCAAACAGACCTGAGCATAAACTCAGGACCTGTAGGAGTCTCTTCCCTGGTCTGTCCCTCTCAGGGGTTATCAGTGTGCACAGGTACAGGCCCAAAAGTTGGCAAGGGGCTGTTTGGGGGGCAGGGAGGGAAGAGTGGGATGGAAAAGAGGGCCTACACATCTGTCCTCGTGTGAGGACAAAGCCAGTGAGTAGAAGACAAGGGGCCAGGCCACAGGCTGGGGGCTCTATTTCACTCTTGTTGGGGGTCCAAAAGTGTGAGGGGCTGACCTGGCTGGCATACACCACTGGGTGGGAGGTAATAAGTGGCTGTTGCAGGATGGCTACAGTAAAGGGGTGTTGTAGAAAGAAAAATCTTACACTAGGCTGCTTGCTGGGGGCTGCCCTGCCCCTGTGTGGTATCTCTGAGGCTGCTTTTCAGGTCCCGTAATTACAGGTCTAGCCAAGGGATGGGGTGGGGTGGGGCTGAGGTAAAGTGGGTGAGGTCCTTTTGGAAAAGGTGGTTAAGTGTCTGAGGCTGCAAAACCCAGGCACTGGCCAGGTACAAGGAACAATGTTTGGCAAAGAACAAGGGGTGGGGCCACCACTGGCTGCCAGGCCTGGCCAGGTGCTGGGTCTCCTGCAGACATGTGGGCATGGGTTCCCGCACTTTCCCCATGATGAGCCATTCTTTGGCTCTCTGTGGGTGAGGGCTGAAGTAAAGAACACATCTGGGGATGCAGCTGACCTTTATGGAGATGACCTCATTTCTGCCTCCTATTACAAGTGTTCTAAGTGGCTTTGGGAATCGCAGTTTTTTGCTTAGAAGCTATTTTAATAATGTGATTCTTAGAAGCATCCTTGGAAGATTGCAACCCATACTACCACAGGAAAAGTTTCCCCTGCCTTTTGGAAGACAAAATGTTCCACACCAAGGGAATGCAAGTTGGACTACATGCCCTTGAGGTCACATCCAAGGCTGAGATGCCAGGATACTGCTCCCCTGAACTTCCCTAACCACCTGTTCAACATCTTCATCAGTGCTTCTGGGCTGAGTTAGCATGCCCAGAGAGAGAGAGTGAAGCTCTAGCGAGTGACTGTTGTTACTGATAAAGGACCCTGAAAAATTCTATGATCAGAGGTGGATGTTGATAAAGTAGGACTCGGCATTTTTATGGGTTCCAATTAGGCTAATTGGTATATTTAGAGCATTCTTTTTATTCATGATTGTGGGTAATTATAAGCCATCTTCATTCTACATTGTGTTAAGATACTGCACATGGAGTTAAGAAATGGAGTTAAATCCTGAAAAATTCAGAACACAGAAGATTCTTTCTTTTGGAGAGATTTGGCATAAACCATATATTGAAACATTCCAATGTCTTCATGGAAGAATTCCTTTGGAACTCTCTGGTTCCACATGAGGCCTAAGATCCAAAAGCAGAAGGGCTAACTCCAGACCAAGACAGAGACTCTGGCGAAGAGGGAGCAATAAAAATATGCAGATCCAGTGTGGGAAGTCCAACTTGAGGAGAGAGGAAGAAGGAAGCAGAACTTCTCAGAGAAGGTGAATAATGATGATACTTGCACTACAACTTAGTGGATGGGAGATTTTCTGGCTAAGCAGAGAGATACAGGGAGAGACTGCAGAAGGCCGTAGTCTCTGGAAGATGGTTTTTGGTTCCACTGGATCTTCACGGTATGAAGAAAGAGAGTCAAGTGACAGGTTCATTACCTCAGTAGCAGACTGACAACTGTCCCACTCCTGACACCTGGGGCGGGGCAGGGAATGGGGCTCCACAGTGGGCCTGGGGAGTGGCCAGCAGAAGTCTTTTTCAAAGCAGTGGAAGCAGAGTATGGGCACCTCAGCAGGATGGTGGTAATCATAGCATTCAAAAAAATCAGCGTTAAGAAGGCAACCATGGTGTGCTGCTGGCTGACAGAAGTTCCCAGAAAAAGAAAAACAAACAACAAAGAATTCACCAAGAGTTATACAAGGGCAAAGACTGGCTGAGTTTAGATTCCCTCTGAAACTGGTAATGAGACAAGGTTTTGAATCCAATGTATTTAGAAGGTGATCTCAGAAAACACTGGTGAAAGACAGAAAAGCAATGCAGGGAAGGAAAAGCAGCCAAGTTGGATGCGCTGTCAAGTAAATTACCATTGTGGGCAACTGGAGCTCAGTTCCACCGAGCATCTATGGGAGACAGTGTAAAAGACATGCCTGTGTTATCTTGCTCAAGGGACAAGGGAGAATTCACCAACTCCCATCAGTCAGTGGTTGAAATTCCCCTAGAGAGTTTTAATTTCTCAACAGTTGGCCTGTCCCGGCACACAAGTGATATTTTTATCAAGTTCCATGACCCCAGGCCATCTACTAAACAGAGTTCCAGTCATCATGATGATGATGGCACGTCGTCGTCTCCTCCTCCACCCCCTCCTCCTCCTTTCTCTCTCTCCCTCTCTCTGTCTTCCTGTCTCATAAAACATCTGGTTTGGTTTCTTAGGAACATCCACTCTGCCAGGTGAGCAACCATGACATTTCTGATACTCAAAAAAGGTGTAGTCACAGAAACAGGTATCTTAGAAAGGCTATTTTCAATCTATCTTAACTATACAACCTTTATTCACGGCCATTAGACCAGCCCCATCCCCGTCAGGACCCTGCAGTTACGTGCTTACTTCAGAGGGAGTCCCTCATTTAATCCTCACTCAGTTCTACAAGTAGCTGCTACTGTAATGACTGCCCTCCGTTCAGAGGTGAGGAAAATGTGACTTGGGTTAGAAAGCTTCTCAAAACCACACAGCAACTCACCCTCGGGCCTGTCTACTCCCTGATCTGAGGTTCCTAATGACCACATTCTCCTGTCTGGTTACTCGCAGCTGATTCCTGGTGCCTCTATGGGATGACAGAGACACACTTGATGAACCTACTCCAAAAAGAGATGACAGAGAAACAATAAAAAAATATTCTCCTCAACACATATATTCAAGTAAGAGGGTTTTTTTTATAAAATTGTAAAATGCATTAGGAAAACTGCCCAAGTCACAAGTGCTCAGCAGCTGAATTGCCACAAAGCAAACATACAACACAGACTTGAGCAGTAAAGCCATGACCAGCATCCATAGGACCCCTCACCCTCCTCCCATTTTCCACCACCCTCAGAGGTAACCACTACCTTAACTTCTAATACCATAGATTATGTCTGCATGATTTTTAGCTTATATAAATAGGATATATCAAGCTATATTTGTGAGATGCATCCATGTTAATGCATGCAGCTATAATTAGTTCATTCTCATCATCCCATGTGGGAATGTACCACAATTTGTTCATCTGCTTTCTAGTTCATGGACATTGGGTAGCTTTCAGTTTGGGACTATTGCAAATAGTCAACTTTGTGAAATATCTTGTACATGCCTTTTGGTGCACTTATGTCTGCATTTCTGTTGGACACGTATTTAGGAGTGGAATTGCTGGGTCATGGTAGAGGAAACTTGAATGCCAAAGTTAGTCTTCCCTCAGTGAGTTCCCTTCTTTCCAGGATCTCCCTGCTTACAGAGCTCTCGGAAGCCTTCAAATGCATTATTTTTTATATTTTATGCAGCTTTTCTAGTCTTTCTCAGGAGGACCATTTGCCTGCTACAAGTTACTCTCTCATACAGGAAGCAAAAATGTACTCTTAATACATTTTAATAATTTACTGATACGCATTTACTTAATTTCCTATCTGGATTACTAATGGGAAACAGCTATATAGACTAAGTCTTAAAAGAAAAAATAACCTAAGTACAAGTGATATTACTCTTCTTATTACTCTGTGACCAACACCTTTCCTAACTCTGGCTGCTTTTGTCTGCCTTCTATTCTCCAGTCTCCTTAGAAGCTGTTTATAGTCTGCCCTTTAACTTCGGATTCAGAAATAGATGCACATTTGAGTAGAGCTGTTAAACACCTGATTAGCACCTTTTGTGGTTACTTTTGATCATTAACTGTCCCTCTAATCACTCCTGTCTGGCCTCTGGCCTTTCAAGTTAGTTTCCTTCTCTCTTGCTACCTCTGGGCCAGGTCTCTCAGTTAACCCCTTCCTGAGTTTTGGGATCACTGGGGGTTGGGAGAGCTGTCAAAACACAGACGCTAGGCTCTATCCCCAGAATTTCTAATTGAGTAGGTCAAGTAAGGCCCAAGAATTTGCATTTCGAATAAGTTCCCAGGCAATGCTGATGGTCCAGAAAAACATTTTGAGATATGCTGTTCTAGTGCCATCTCTATTTTTCTCCGGTAATTGTGAACTGTCTTTTGAAAAGAAGTTATTGTGTCCACCCCAGCTGTTTCTAATTTCCTCATGCTGGATTGCGCCCATCAACTGGAGAGTGATAAAACATAGGATTTTAAAGGGGCTGGACCCATGTTCCTTCTGCATCAATTTTAAGAAAACAAAGCAATGGTATAAATAAACAGGTCTTTCCCCAATAACTAGGAATCAAAAGCTCCTTTTCAACTGAGTTATATTTAGAGGAGCTTTCTTTAAATTTTGGACATATTTGAGAGGAGGGGAGTTAAACGGGAGGTTCCTGCACGACTCAAATCTCCCCCCTTCCATCATTTAAAAAAATGTCATTTATGACTGCAGGCCTGTGAAGCCAAATTTATTTATAATTCTCAGTAGCCCTCAGGTTCTGGGGCAATCTAAAGACACAAACCTTTCTTTGTTTTTAAGTGAAATATCTGTTGAAAACATATTTTATGCATATTTGTCCAGATTTAGTCAAAATAACACAAACTCTCAGCTATCAGGAAGTGTACTGTGATATACAGTAGGTAAAACAAACATGAGGTTGACTTCACACAATGGCATTCATGGCATTTTGTCAACGTTTAAATCTTTACAGTATGGCGTGTACAATAGCAGCCTCAAGTTTTAATGTGCTGCCTTGTAATCAAAGCCTCATCTACCGCAGTGGAAGGGGAGGGTGGGGAAGACTTCTGCCTTGTGTCTGTGATGGAACAGGCAGGGCTGTTTCTCAGTCTCACTATGCATACTCGGAGCATGACAGTTTCCATGTAAGGGAAAACTACCGCTTTTAACAGAAGATAAATTAAGCCCTCAGGTTAGAGTGAAACCATAAGGTTAGGATTCAAAGGATTAAAAAAAAAAAAAGGAGGTTTCCCTAGCTCTGTTAGAAGGCTAAGTAAGAGTCCAAAGTTTATCTGCTTCCCTGAAATGGTGCTAATGAGTGATAAGGGGCTCTAATTTGAAGACACCCTGGAGCTGTTAAAGTGTGTGTGAAATGCAGACAATTCATCAGCAGAGCAATAATCTCACACAAATGGAAAAGCCATTTTAGTGTCTTCGGATTTCTGATTAAAACCCAAGAGGAGAAGAACATGGGAAACAGAAATTAAATTTTTTAAAGATTTTATTTGTTTATTTTGAAAGAGAGAGGAAAGAAAGGAGTAAAAGAGAGAGAGAAATATCATTATGGGAGAGAAACATCATCGGGAATTGATGGCAACCTCTCATTTTTTGGAACAACAGCCAACCAACTGAACCACACCGGTCAGAGTCAGAAACTAAATTTTAGCACACCCAGTACATACCAGGCAATATTCTAGTACTTTATTAAGAGTCATTCATCTAATATAATCCCCCCAATAACTTTCAAAATATTGACCTATGTTTTCAGGTGCGGAAACTGAGGCACAGAGAGGTTAGATGACACAAAGTCTGTGACTCAGTTTCCTCACCTGTAAACAAAGCTGATCAATGAAGAAATAGATGTTCAAACCCACTGCTCCCTAATTTCAAATCCATTATTCCCTCATTAGAATTGTTATATAGACCTATCTCAATCACCTAATCAGTGATCCCCCCCACCCCTTCCAGGGACTGCATTTCAGAATTTCTAAGCCAAACATATATATGTTCAAAAAGATCCGAGGTGATTCTGAACCATACACCCCCACCCAGATCCAAGGCACAGCTGATTGCTTTCTTCTTTCCTGCACCAATAGAAAAATCATTGGTAAATGGTAAAGGTACTTTAGTGAAATGTCACTGGAGTTGGAATTTGGAAATCTGGGCCAACTCTGCCACTGATAACTCTGCCACTTTAGGCAAATGACTGAACATATGTTGTTCAATCACTATTCATTTACTGAGCAAAGATTACTAATATTTCCAGTGTCATAGGCTCTGCACAGATAGAATTTTATATAAGCCATACTCTCTGCTTGTGCATTGCCCACAGTCTAGTAAGGAATCAAGACATGTAAACATATTTGACATTCATAAATAAGTCAAACAGCACAAATTCCTATAAAGGGGTCATAAGAGTATTATTCCAAAAGCTCTTGCGTCTGTGTGGATGGGCATCAGAGTCAGGATGACTTTAAAAGGAAAGAAGGGGATTGAAGGAGTTTGCCAGGCAAAGCAGAGAGGGGGAGATTCCAGGGTAAAAAACAACACATGTAAAGACATTCATGTCCATAGATCGGGACGCCATTTGATGGAGTCGAAGGATGAAGGGACGGCATACTATACTAAGGAGTTTGAACTTGCTCTTGTACGTGATGGTGAGACATGAAAGTTTTTGTAGGGCCATCAGGTGGTTAAACTTGTGTGTTAGAAAAAACAGTATAACAAGTGAACTCAAGTGAAATGAGACTAAAAGCAAGGAAATCAATTAGAATGATGTACCAAAGATTCAGATAAGAAATGATGCCAGTTTGATCAAGAAAAAGATGGGGGAGAGGGAGAAGAGGAAGAAAATAGAAAAATATATATATATAATATGCAATATAATATATAATGTGTATATATATTATATGCGTGTGTGTATATACACATACACATAAGGTTCAAGTGACTTTTTTTCATACTCACTCGAGGACATTTTTTCATTGCCTTCTTTTAGAGCAAGAGAAAGGGAGAGAGAAAATCGTCGATGTGAGAGCGAAGCATTGATTGGTTGCTTCCTGTACATGCCTGAATCTAGGATCGTGTGTGCCTGGACCAAGGATCAAAACTGCAACCTAGGTATGTGCCCTGACCAGGAATCAAACCCACAAACTTTCTGTTATGGGATGATGGTCAAACCAATTTGAGCCACATCAGCCAGGGCTCAAGTGACATTCTTAAATAGAATGAACAGACAAGTCTGAGCAGTAAACACAATTAGAGTCATGAGAAAAACAGTAGAATAAACTCCATGAAGACATGATTATGTATGTTTTCCTCACCATTATGTATGCTGTGCTTCATACAGTATGGATCACGTAACAGTTGCTCTCTAAACAAATGAATGATTACATGAATAAATGAATCATCACTTTCAGGTCTTCAGCTTAGGTAGCTTGGTGAATGCTTGAACCCTTAACCAAAATAGGTAGGTAATAATAAGGCAATTTGGAGTGTTAAAGAAATAGAGTTTAGTTTTAGATATTTGAGGTACATATGAGGAATAGACTTAGAAATCTAAATCTTGAGTTTAAGGGATGAAAATTTATGACTAAAGAGTATGGTTAGGAAGGCACAAATATACAGAGAATATTTCAATCCACTAGAAAAAAATATAATTACCCATGCAAGATAGCCAGTCACCTAAGCATTCGTTTACTCATTAACTCATTCATTCTAAGCTATATTTATAGAAAATCTACTTTGTATCAGGCTTTAGGCAAGGTAATGAAAGGGTCTGATTTGGTCTTTGCCTTCAGAAAGCATTATCATAGTTGGGGAGACTTTAAAAAATAAAAAAAAAGAAAACAAATGAGACAATTTCTATTTGTCCTAAGTACTAAGGAGGAAACAACTGGTTGGTACAGAGAATAAAGAAAGGAAGGCTTCTCAGAGGAGATGACATTTTAATTGGGCCTAGTATTAGCCTGGGTTGTCTAGAAGAACAAGTAGGTTATTTACCTACGTACCCACCCACTTATCCATCCATCCATCATCTATCCATTCATCTATCCATCCATCCACCCATTCACCCACAAGTATAAAAAGAGATTTGTTATAAGAAATTGGTGCACAAGATCTCCAGTTGACAAGCTAATGGTATAGTTCCAGTTCAACTATAAGTCCAAAGGCAGGAGACCAATGTCCCTGTTCTAAGGCAGTCAAACAGAGAAAGTACACTCCCACTTAGCCTTGTTTTTTGATTCATGCCTTCAACAAATTGTACAAGGCCCACCCACTTTGGGAAGAGCCATCTGTTTTCCTCAATCTACTAATTTGAATGTTAATCTCATCCAGAAACACCTTCACAGCTATCCTCAGCAATAATGTTTAACCAAAATCTGGATGTCCCTGGCCCGGTCAAGTTGACACAAAAATTCACCATCACTAACCTAAAGAGAACAGTTCAACCATAAAAACTCTGCAACAGTGTTCCAGGGAAATGAAACAGTGTCTGCAAAGGCCTTGGCTGAAAAAGCATTTGCTGTGCCCAGAAACTGAATGTACATGGCTGGAGATTAGAGAGTGTGGCAGAAAATAAGGTGCAAAGAAGTTGATCAGAAAAACGGAAAACAGATTATCCACAAACGTGAAGGCCATGGTAAAAACTTGGTGCATTACTCTAAAAGCACTGAAAAACTATTGAAGGAATTTAAAGAGATAATAGATGTTGTTATAAGGTTACATATTTATGTTAAGGGATTTATAGGTCAGGAATAAGAAGAGATAAGACTGAAAATAGTTTGCTCCCTCCTACTTTCTAAAAAGGTTTGGAGAGTAGGATATCATGAAAGATGTACATATATTTTCAACAATGAAACAAGAAATTGCAAGTGTGCATTGTGCATGTGTATATAAAATGTAAAATCTCAAACTCACAGAGATGATTATTTTAAGAGGTATAATTAATTGTTCCATAGAAATCAGTTCAAGTGGGACCTGGGAGTGAAGAAATAATGCTAATCTTATTAGTATCTAATTACTTTGCATTTATTTGCATGAGGAATGATTATCCATCTGATTAATATTTAAGCCCTACTCTACTCAACTTTTCTGAGTCTATCTTGAGTGGTCTCTTAAGTAGCTTGTACTTTACAAATACTATCTGGAAATCCAAAGCCTTTTAAGAAGTAAATTTAATCTGCTTATATTTATTTTAATTAATGGTATATTTGGAGTTATTCAAACTATCTTATACTATTTTTATACTTACTAAGATTTGCCTCCCTGTTTTGTTCTCTTTTTGTGCCTTTAGTGTGAATATATTTTCCTTTAGTTTTTCTTATCTTAGTTTGGAAGCTGCACATTATATAGCTCATCTGTTTATTAACATACACAGTTAACTTTATATATTCAAATGAATTATATAGTTAATCAACATCTCTGTCCTTCTCCTAATGAGAAGTGTATATGTATATGAAACAGTCCATGCTGATATGAGCTATAAAGTATTGCTGACTAATAGAAAATTTTGATCAAACCAGAGGTCTCTAACATTTCTTTGCCTTCCATGTTTATCAACATAGTATTTTTAATATAACGATCACTGTACTTTTTGTAATTGGTTTCTTTGTAATCCTATTTTTTACTTTATGCATTTAAAAACAGTATTTTGAGCCCTGGCTGGTATGGCTCAGTGGACTGAGTGATGGCCTGCTAACCCAAGGGTTGCAGGTTCATATTATTACATAATATTTTAATTCCACTTGGTTTTAAGCACAAGCTAAATCAGTTGTTACTATTATCATTAATACTATTAAAATGAATTCACCAAAATATTTCACAATTTCTGTGTTTATAACAATGTCTTGTATTCTATTAGTTCTCTGTGAAATCTTTCCTCCTTTTTTTTTTAACCAAAATTTATCCTCTCACTTTGTTCAGCAAAGGCTGTGGATTTTTATGAACGTTAGTCTCTCACCCTCATCTTGGCTGAGACTGATGATTCAAGTAGAACCCCAGGTAAATTTCCTTTAGAACTTTGAATATGTTACCCCATTATCCTCTAGCATCATTTGTTGCTGATGAGAAATGTCCTTTAATTTTGTTTTCAAAATTAAAAACAAAAGCAAATAATAAAATGTATTTGAAGGTCTCCAAACTGGGCACTTATAACTTCTCTGAGTAAGGGAACAGTGATAGTGAGTTTCAAAACTTATGGGCTGCTGTGCTCAATCCACCTGCTGAGGGAGAGCCCATGCTTTCCTAAGATATCTCTCTGTGCCATTCAAAAGTCTTGCGGGTGGTATGGGACATGGGCATGGAGATTTCCTCTCTATAATCACTGTGCTGACGTCTTTTCAATTTGGCAGCAAAGGATATAATGTTATCCATGATAGCAAGGTCTCTGTAGTTTTCCAGATTTTGACAGAGCTAGAAAAAGAGCATCAATGAATCACAAAAAGGTAGAAATGTAAGTAATTCTGCATCTATTTTATACAGTGATACCTTTAGTTGATGATAAAGCCAGCATTACAACACAGTCTCTTGGCTGCCAATTATGTGGGGTTTTTTCTACAAGTCCACAATGCTCCTTCAGACTGAGAAAAAAATTGCTGCAGACCTTCTTTCCACTACAGATTGACACTTTGCTCTTCTGGAATTGTGTCTGTCTCCCTGCTTCTGCAGTGGAATTCAGAGTACAGACATTATATCTGTTTTCCCAATTATGAGAATCACTCAAACTAAAAAATATATATAATAGGCCAGAATGTTCATTGCTTTGGGTTTTTTTTGGATTTTTTTTTTAAATTTTGATGTGCAATATATCAGTTTTGTTGTATATCGCTTTTATTGATCATGCTTTTTTTTAAGATTTTATTTATTTATTTTTAGAAAGGAAAGGGAGGGAGAAAGAGAGAGAGAGAGAAACATCAACGTGTGGTTGCTGGGGGCTGTGGCTTGCAACCCAGGCATGTGCCCTGACTGGGAATCGAATCTGCGATGCTTTGGTTCGAAGCCCGAGAATGTTCATTGTTTTAATTAAAATTGTGTTTTCACAATAGGTAAACCTTCACTGCTAATGTCAGCAGATACCCCCACAATTTCATTCAATGCAGGCAGTCTGGCACAGACCTGGAACTGGATTTTTTTTTTAATATTTTTTTTATTTATTTATTTTTAGAGAGAAGGGAAGGGAAGGAGAAAGAGAGGGAGAGAAATATCAACATGTGGTTGCCTCTCGCATGCCCCCTACTGAAGACCTGGCCTGCAACCCAGGCATGTGCCCTGACTGGGGATCTAACTGGGGACCCTCTGGTTCGCCACCCATGCTCAAGCCACTGAACTACACCAGCCAGGGCTGGAACTGTATTTTTAGCACCCCAAAATTGTGATCTCTACCTTCTTTATATTTGAGACTTTGTCAACAGGCTACCAAAAAGCCAGGTAGAAAATACAAAAGTTCAAGGCTGTAGATGTGTGGGGGCAGGGGGTATATGGGAAATTTCTCTACCTTCCTTTCAATTTTGTTGTGAACCTGAAACTACTCTAAAAAAATTGTCTTTAAATTAAAAAAATAAATAAGCTCGGGATTCATCTTAGTTCTTGAGATACATTAGAAAAAATAAAAATATTTTGCCAAAACATTTATGTAATACACATTTGGTGTTGCAAATGCAGAATAATCCTATCTATGGCTTTCCTGGACAATTTTGGCATGGAAGAGGCAGTATGGATATTACTATTATCAAAGCATTGATATAATGCCCAAAACTATTGCTGTATCAATCAGATGTTTTTTATTATCAAAAATAAAATTATAGCTTACATATCTTGTATTTTCAAACTCTATTTACTTACTATTACCCAGAATCTAATGACTTGTCACTGACTTCAGTGGCATCTCCCCAGATGCATCATTACTCTCTCTCCTCTGCAGTAGCCTACAAATTGGGTTACTGCCTCCTTTCACTCTGTTCTCACCATCTACCAGGGTGCTGTCAAAATAAATGCCAAGTGGCTGCTGAAAATATTCCGATGATTTCCCATTTCATCAGAGTAAAAGTGATTTTAATGGCCCATAGCATTCTCCTTCCTCAAGCTCCCCATTGTCTTGCTCATCCAATCTTCTCTTCTTCTTGCTGACCCCTCTCCAACAATACTGACCTTCAGGGTGTCCTTCAAACTCATTAAACACACCCCAACCCCAGGGCCTTTGCATTTGCTGTTTCCTCTACTCTCTTCCCTCATCTTCACCACACACAGCTAATTCCCTTATGCTATTCAGGTCTTTTGTCAAATTTACATTATCAGTGAGGCCTTCGCAAAAAAAAAAATCTCATTCCAGAACTCCTTAATCCTTCTGTAGCTTTAGTCTTCTCCACAGAACATGGAAAACATACTATATACTTTATTTAAATTGTTTCTTTTTACTAGAATGTAAGCTGACACATAGTAGCAGGTACACAATAAATATTTGTTAAATAAATGGGTGAATTACTGAATTTTTTTCACAAGCACTTTGTTAGGTGGTTTATAATCATTTCATTTAATGCTCAAAGCAATTCTGACATATAAATACCATTTCCATTGTATATATGAGGAAACTGAATAACAGAGAAATCAATTAACATCCCCAAATTCACTCAGCTAGCAAAAGTTGGAGACTAACACCATGGCCCATGTTCTTCAAGCCTCTTCACCCTCCCCTGTACTGAAAGGCTGAAGGTCAAGATTGCCCTCACAAACAGCGGGGCACACTAAGCATGGCCAAATGAAGCCCATTTCTAGAGCAGCATATGAGTCTATGGAACAAGAATCACAACACTCCACAGCTCAGCATAAGGGGGAGCAGATTCTCTCCCATCTCTCACTGCTGCCTAAAAACTCTAAACACCTGTCAAACATCTGCAATGACACAAACATACATGAATCACCTTAGCAGTATATTACTTTATAGAATGTTATATGTATACTATATGTTTCTTCCTTAGTAAATAATCACAAGATCCGTGGCTGGTATGGCTCAGTGGATTGAGGGCCAGCCTGCAAACCAAAGGCTCTCTGGTTTGATTCCCAGTCAGGCCACACGCCTGGGTTGTGGGCCATGTCCCTACTGGGGGTACTCAAGAGGCAACCACACATTGATGTTTCTATCCCTCTCTTTCTCCCTCCCTTCCCCTCTTCTAAAAATAAATGAATAAAATCTTTTAAAAAGGAAAGAAAATACTTCAAATAAATAGCTATTTAAAAATAATCACTAGAGAAATAGATCAACTATATACATTTTTTCATATGTAACAACACAGAGAGATAGCCCTGTTTGTGTGATATTGTCCCATACGCATACATTATCCATGCTTCAATTGACACTTAATAGGGTCTTGCTCCCTGTTGAGGAAAAGATATCTCAGGCCTTTTCTAAGGTAGGAATGACCTTTGTGTCTGACCTGATTATAGACATTCTCTTGCCAACAACATCTAAAGCTGTCTCTGGACAGGATGTGTTGGGAGAGGGGGGCAAGGAAGTAAATTCCTTTCCACACTTGGCTGTATAACACCCTCGGGTCACACTGGGTCAAAGAAGTGAGATGAGGAAGCATATGACATTCCTGACCCCCTTTCATCTCAGAGACCCAGTAGTGATGGTACTGAGGAATACAAGACATGCATTCATTCACACATTCAGGCAAATATTGAGCACCTACTGTATGCTTAGCTGTGTGCGAGGCACAATGAGAGTTACACTGCAGAAAATAAAGCATGATCATGTGTCAGAGGAAGGGTATAACCTAGACCAGTTTGTCAATTTAGACAGCAATGAAGTGATAACTTGAATATAACCCCCCCCAAAAAACCCCAAAACTCAACAGTTTAAGTAGTTGGGAAATACTAACGTAATCGCAGCCTAGAGTTTTCGGAAAAGTTTTCATGGTCAAGGTTTAGCTCAAAAAACAGAAAATACATGGATTTGCAAAATGGAAAAATCAAGTTATTTCAAGAGAAAAAAATTGTTTAAGTTACAGAGTTAAATATTGGTACAACTTGATTAGAAGAGAGAAATCCATTTGCCTGCTACTGGAGAGATTATAGAGATATTCGAATGTCTGCATAAGAAGCTGAGATTGTGCATTTATGCATAAATCTAGAAAATTATGAGAATTTGGTCCCTGATAGCAAATTTGGGGGACACGCAAACCAAATTAATGGCACCCAAATTGCTGCTGGCAGTCCTAATTTGAAACTGACTTTGATGTTTTAAATTTTACTTGTGAAAAATGAAGCCAGTTATGGCTCTCCCTATCTCAGGGGCTATAAGGAGACAGCAAAATCATAGTGGGAATATGCAGAATGAAAATAAGGAGAACAAGAACAGTTATGACTATTTCTTATGTCCCAGACACCATGCCGAGCTGCTGGACCAATCAGTATTCTATTTGCTCTTCAGTTCGCCTTGCACTAATAGCTGTTCATAGGATGGCATGCTCTGGTTCGTTTGTATTTGTTTTGTTAAAGAAGGCTTCCCTGAAGGTTAAAAACAAATAAAAAAAATAGTTGCCCCATTATCCTGATTAGTATACGGAAGAAAAAAAAACCTCACAGAGATGTAAAATACCGCATAGGGAATATAGTCAATAATATTGTAATAACTACGTGTGGTGCCAGAGGAGTACTACGAATATTGGGGGGCGCACTCTGTAAAGTATATGATTGTCTAACCACTATTCTGTGTACTTGAAACCAATACAAAATAATATTCGAAGTAAACTTGAATTGAAAATAAGTAAATAAAACTTCCTCTGACTTGGAGGATCACAAAAGGCCCCACGGGTCCTTCGCAGTGCAAAGTCCTAAAATGTGAAGGATTTGGGAAATTAAAGAGAACACTCACTGCTGTAGAGAAAACTCTGGAATTTGATTATTCGATCCACCTCAGTAATGGTCCGAGTTTCTAAGGTTTCGTCTCAACCCCAAAGGAAAGAAAACGAAGTAGAAGGGAATGTGTGAAGATTGTGTACAGTCTCTCGACTTCAGAAAGTAAGGCGCCTCGTTGTCTCAGGCCTGGTTTTCTAGAGGGAGAACCTAAAAGGGGGATTCCAGTGCCCAGGGTTTATTGCAGGGGTGGGGAGGATGCTCTTAAGAGGGGAATGAGAGAAGCAGTGTGGGGCAAGGAAGGAGTCGAACAAGGATTTAGCCTCAGCCTAACTGCATGGGAAACTGAGTGTGAACTGAACCATGGAGTTGACCCCACCTCGGCAATGGCCACTTTCACCCACAATCTGTCAGCCATTAGCTGTCAGCTGTCCCTAAGGTTGGGGGAAGGTCATTAAACCTCCAAGACAAGGTGTCTTCAATTTCCCCAAGGGCAATTTTCCAGAAGGGAGCAGCAATGAGCCTTTATGAGCAGATATTCATAGCAGCTGGGGGATGGGTACACCTGCCCGGTGAAGGTAATCCGAGTGAGGAATCGATAGCATCCACACGCTCATTATTTCCTGACAGCAGTGCAGGAAGTACTCGGCCAGGGCTAGAGAAGACTCCATGTAAATAGCACTGAAAACTGTCTTGAAAGATAAATATAACTTCAGTAGACTGAGATCTATCTGAAAAGCTTCTCCCTTGTTCTTTTGATATTAGATGGTAAATGCTACAGACAATACACAATACACCTGGATTTCCAGTTCCTCCTGTGGCAAAGGCTAGTTTGCCTACTTCGACCTTTTCTCCTTTTCCACAGGACAGAGTTGGAACCCAGGGAGGGCTGCCAGACAGAGGCCGCATTCCTCGCCCTTCTTACAGTGGGGCCGGGCTCAGTGATGAACTCTCAACAAGGGGAAGTAAGTGACTGGAAGCAAATGGGCCTCTTCCACATTCTCTTTGCCATTTCCATCAACTATCCTATGGGAGGATGCAGCCATAAAGTAAAGGAAGGTCGGTTCCCCATTTTATGTGTTGAGAGGGCCCTCAGCTAATTGAACCTAGACATGAGCTGTTCTATAGTTTACTGAATTGAAGCTACTCTTCATCACTGCAATATCTTAACTAATAGTCCTCATAATTAAGAAAAAAAGCCTTTGCCAGAGGAAACTAGAAAACATCCTCTTCTGATATAAAGAAGTGTTTGTCTTCCAGTAGATTTTAGATTTTGCTCCCTTTCTTCCGTGTATTTAATAGCTTTCCCGTGGACTGGTCACTTCTTTGTATCAGGACATATTTTAAATTGTAAAATATTCTGGTCCCTATTTACAATTGTTTAAAATTTGCACTGAAGAGAGTGACTTCATCTATGGCATGTTGAGAGGACTTCACTTTCTATGTTACCCTACAAATTTCCTGTTGCCAGCATTGGGTTCAGCCAGGAGTGCCTCCACTTGTGAAGTCTCAGTGCTCTGTGGTAGCAAGATAGTAGCTTCTGTATTCTGACTTAAAATTGTGTTGAATAAGGAGAGGACATTGGGGGATTGCCGTAGGAAGGAAGAGGGTTTTCCCTTGGCATTTTGGCAAGAACTGTCTCTTCCCATTTGTGGATCCTACTAAAAATGCATGCTCATTTAGAGATAAGCATTAGGTCCATGATGTTTCCAGAGAAAGGAGTACTTCAAGTATGGCTGTTCATCAATTTCACACTCAGTGTCGCACTGACTGTGTTGGCACATGATGAATACTATCGTTCTGTCAGACTTGATACAGAGTTTTAAAGTTCCTTTTAAATTAACGGCAATGTCATCACTATTGTCAGAGAAAGAAATGTGACAAACACAGTTGCCTTCCAACTTGGGTACAAGCTAAGCAAATGGCATGTCTGAAATCATTAGAAATAGCTTAGGATGACAAATATTTCACGTTTGCAGAGCTTCTGAGTAATTAAATGATAATGTCAACATATTCATAAATAATTAGTTTTAAGCTTTAGAATACCACTGCAACAATAATTACAAGCATGTAGACATACGCTCACTCTAATAAACAACATTTAATGAAGGTAGCAACTACTGTGCAGGGTTAGCTGATAGAAATGAAGTCAGAGCACATTATGTAACATTATATGACTTCATATTTTATAGTCAGTGCTTATGTGAATTTAATATTTCACCCAGGAAAAAATAGGTGTGGAGAAAGGAAATAAAGAAACCAGGCCAGGCCCTGGCTCACGTAGCTCAGTGGATTGAGCGCGGGCTGCAAACCAAAGCATCTCAGGTTCGATTCCCAGTCCAGGTACATGCCTGGGTTGCAGGCCACGGCCCCCAGCAACCGCACATTGATGTTTCTCTCTCTCTCTCTTCCTCCCTCCCTTCCCTCTCTAAGAATGAATAAATAAAATCTTAAAAATAAATAAATAAAAAAGAAACCAGGCCAATGATTACAGCAGGGGTATGAAATATACATGTGGAACCTCAGGCCAATGGCCCTCCAATAACTACATCACTTTAAATATTTCTATTGGGTTCTAAAATGTACACATAAAATAAGTTACTATTACCAAATATGGGTTAGGGAAAATTTCCAAAACCTTTTAGTCTTCTAGGTTAGAAATTCTTAGGAAAACTGGTTAGAGTGATTTCTTTTAAAGTTCTTGAAAAGAATTCTTTAACTGGAAGCAGACACTGTATTTTCTGCCTCAAAGCAAGTGTCTTTATCATAACGATTTGCATTTCATAGGACCCTGGACTTGTCACAGTTTAACTGAACCACGGTTTGCTAAAAACAGGTAACTTCTCCCCCTAACCTCAACCCCAGCTTTATCACATAACTATTTCTTCAGACCTGCTTAGCTTTGAAAAACATGTTTCCTAACACAGTTTGCCTCATAAAAGTCTACCTGGGTAATCCACAGTGTCTGAGAAATGTCCTATGACCGCTTTTTGACCCACTGACACAGCTGTAGGTTTTACCATTTTCCTTACGACAATGCCCTGGATAGCATTTCAAATACACAGTCATGACCTTTATTGTTTGCCAGATGGGCTGTGAAATGTATGCTAATGTTCATAATAGGATTATACAAGGTTGTTTATTGTCTGAAAAATAATATGAGCATTATCCTCTATGTTTTTTCCCCCAATGGTTTTCCCTTTAGCAGGTATTAGGAAGTCTAATTTTGATTAAGTAAATATCAGCTTTCAGCTTTACAAATGATGTTTTCATTTAGGCACATACTTTAATGGTATTAAGGGTGGAAAACAAGAAGAATTAGCCAGGTAAACTAAAGCACAAAGAACATATTTAATATAGAACCATGCATGGCAACTTGCAGCACGTACATATTTCATGCTAGAACTGAGCATGGTGATTCAACTTAATTCAAATACGGGACAAAGGACTATATGTATGCTAGGAAAGTGACACTCAGAAATACAGAATATAGGGTGTGACTATAGTGCCACCGTCCTTCAAAACCTTTTGCTTTTTGCTCTGTATATATCCATTCAGGGGTGATCCTATCTCTTTTCTGTCTGGGTCCCCACCAAAAAAAATGCTCTGGATAGGATTTCAGTTTATTTGGGAGGGGGCCCTAGGTTGCACAGTGAAGTAGGGGTGTGAGATGGGTAAGAAAGAAGGCATGTTATGGAGTGGGACACTGCTATGGGCAACTGGGGCTCAATTCCACTGGGGACCACGTGGCAGGCTCTGTGGAACATGCCTCCAATGAACAGCAAGGAATGTCAGGTATTTATTCCTCAGTGACTTTCCCTCACTGGTTAAGGGACCATGCCTGGGGCCTTACCTCCCCATGTGCAAACCAAACATACACAAGCCATCAAAGAGATATATCAGGTAGAGAAGTGCAGGAAGACATGATCGCACCCAGGAACTCTTGGCAATGAACTCTGAACTCCAGATGCGGGCAGAGACCCATACACTCAGGTACGTATGCCATAGCTAATGTGTCTCAGAAATGTAGCTACATTTTTCTTCCTCTATAAAACACATATGAGTATTACCACAATGATTAAAACAAATAATGGGTACATAAAAGCATCTAGAATAGTTCCTGGCTTATAATAAACACGCCACAAATTTTAGGGTCCTACATCCATCCTCCCCCTTCTGCTTCTGTGCCTCCACTCCTTTATCAGTAGCATTGCTGCCATACAGTAGACAGTGCACCCAGTTGGGAATGATGGATGTGTGACAGGGTTCCCCAAGAGTGCTCACAAGCTTGATGATTCCCTACAAAGATTTACAGAACTCAGAAAAGCTGTTATACTCATGGTTATGGTTTATTATGTCAAAAAAATACAGATTAAAATCAGACATGGAAAAGGGCACATAATGCACAGTCCAGAAGAAACCAGGAACAAGCTTCCCACTGAACTCTCCCAACAGAGCCATCTGAATACATAAGTATTACCACCCAAGGGAGCTTACTCGCAGATTGGTGTCCGAGGTTTTTATTGGAGGATCAATCACATAGGCATGAAGCAGACCTTAGTTACTTCAATCCCCAGCCCCCAAAAGGTCATACTGTATCAGTTATCGAACATACAAAAAACCCAACCCCACATCATTAGCATAAACCATCTGGCATAGCCCCAAACCTCAGATATATGGATATTCTTATTAGGCAGGATATTCCAGGGGATTAGAGGTTATCTCCCAGGAGCTTCTCAAGGGCCAGTGCTAAGAACCTTTGGAATATGCAGGGTTTGGGCAATCCAAGCCTGATGAGTCAACCCTTTACTGCATAGGATGCAACAGCTTCTCTCTGGCACTATGCTACATTTCTTTTTCCAGAGCCCATTAGTGCAAACAGTTCTCCAGAAGCCCAAAGATCTCTGCAAAAGCCACTAGACTGATGCTACTGGGTTCATCTTAAGCCCTGTCTTAAAAATGACAGGGAACATCTCAGCATATTAGCACCTTATCAAAGCTCAGCCCCTCTTCCTAGCCCACCCTGCTCCACATCAAAAGCAGCCAGCCTGGTCTCTCCGGGAATATTAAAGGCCAATACATTACCCGTGGACATATGAATGTTTCTAGGTCTGTTCTGTTCAATACAGCAGCCACTAGCTATGTATTGCCATTGCACACTTGAAATATCACTACCCTAAATTGAGATGTGCTGTAAGTGGAAAATACACACCAGATTTTAAAGACTTACTACAAAATATGTATCTTAATATTTTAGCAGTGATTAGATGTTTAAATGCTAATATTTTAGATAGATTAATTAAAATATATCATTATAATTAATTTTACTTCTTTTCCCCTTTCTTAATGTGGCTATGAGAAAATTTAAAATAACATTGTATTTCTATTGGACAATGCTCTTTAACATGGAATATGTGAAATGTGGGTTATGAGGCTCTAAATACATTCATATGTTTTTTGATTGTCTCTCTGGACAGTGTGACCATGCAGCATGTTTGTTTTATAAATATATCATGTAAAATCACAGTTGAAGACAAATAGTTTACAACTAATGACCCTCAAAGTTGTCACCACAAAATAGCAGCAATGTTATAAATGTGAGCACAGCTGACACATGGATTTTTTTTTAGGCACAAATATCAGTTACCATAATTCAAATCTCTGGCCCAACTATTGTACTCTGATGATTTCATAGTAATTTCCACCAAGTATTTATAAGGAGTTGTGCTGTGATAACTGCCTTCATTATCCCACAGCGTAGAGCTCTTGAGTGTGGAGCTATCACCAGAAAAACAGTGCTGGTGAGATCCAATTAGACTTCCATTTCTGAAACGCTACTTGTGTTCCACACGGTGCCATTCCCCCCAGTTCTGCAGTTCCTCCACATGGACGTGGAACTGTTGTTCCTCCCTTAGACATCCAATACAGAGTAAGAGGAGTAACACGGAAGTTATAGGTGGTACCTCAAATGATCCAGAGAGCAACTGAGGGTCTTTAAATTTTTTCTTCAATGACAGAAGAAAAATAGACAATTAAAGAATATATGCCTTATAAAAAATTGGCAATGATATTGTTCACAATAAAGTGAAGTTGTGAAATTTTATTTTACAAAAGATCCATGGTGGTATTTATTCAAGGACATTTAATTTCTTAAGCGCCAACAAACACAGTTATAAGAAGGAAAGACTCCATGAGCAGGGTCTGACATCATGGTGTCACCAGAGGAAATGTATAAAAAAGCAAAAGACAAGGTGTTTTCCAAGAAAAAAAATGTAATCATTATGAGGATTAGTGAATTTCCTATTAAATCATGTGGGTCCAAGAGGAAGCTCTAGAATAGTACCATTGAATAGAAATACAACATAATCCACAATTGTGAAATATATACTTAATTTAAAATTTTCTGTTAGTCACATTTTATTTAAAAGGAGTAAAAAGACTAAATCAAACCAAAAACCTTCTGCAGAGCAAAGGAAACCATTAACAAAATGAAATGGCAATGTATAGAATGGGAGAAAATATTTGCAAATTATGTATCTGGTGAGATTCATATAAAAATATGCCCCAAATGCCCTGGCTGGCGTAGCTCAGTGGATTGAGCTCGGGCTGCGAACCAAAGCATCGCAGGTTCGATTCCCAGTCAGGGCACATGCCTGGGTTGCAGGCCACAGCCCCCAGCAACCGCACATAGATGTTTCTCTCTCTCTTCCTCCCTCCCTTCCCTCTCTAAAAATAAATAAATAAAATCTTTAAAAAAAAAATATATGCCCCAAAATACACATCCCAATATAGGGTGGGGCAAAAGTAGGTTACAGTTGCTTGTATGAAAAATAATGCAATAATTAATAAATAATAATACAGTAAACTGTTTTGGGTATTAAAAATTATATACCTATTTTTGCCCCACCCTGTATGTATCCAAAATATATGAGGAATTTATACAACTCAATAGCAAAAAAACAAACTACCCAACTAAAAAATTGATGGAGGATCTGAACAGACGATTTTCCAGAGAAGGCACACAGGTGGCCGCCAGGTGCATGAAAAGGTGCTCAGCATCACTGATCATCACAGAGATGCAAATCAAAACCACCATGAGGCCCTGGCTGGGCAGCTCAGTTGGTTAGAGCATCCTCCCGATACACCAAGGTTGCTGGTTCCTATCTCTCTCTCTCTCTAAAAAAATCAATAAATTTTAAAAAACACTATGAGCAATCACCTCACATTTAATAGAATGACAATTATCAAGAAAGACAAGCAATCACAGGTTTTGGCAAGCGTGTGAAGATAGGGAAACCCCTGCACATTGTTCTTGGTCATGTAAATTGGTACAGCCAGTTATAAAACAGTGTGGATGATCCTCAAAAATTAATAGAACTGCCTTGAGATCCCACGATTATACTTCTGGATATTTATTTATTTGAAGGAAATGAAAACACTAACTCAAAAATTATGTGCACTCCCCATGTTCATCACAAATTACTTACAATATCCTGGAAACAAATTAAGTGTCCATTGATAGATGAATGGCACATATACACAAACACAGTGGGTTCCTCATCCATAAAGAAAGAAGAAAGTCTCACCATTTGTGACAATGTGGGTGACCCCTGAAGGCATTACACTAAGTGAAATAAGTTGGACAGAGAAAGACAAATACCAGATGATCCCACTTACACATGGAATCTGAAAAACAAGGCAAATAAACAAAGCAATGCCAAACTTCTAGATACAGAGAATAAATTGGTGGCTGCTAGAGGTGGAGGGTGAATGGAATGGATGAAGGTGGTCAAATGGTATAAACTAGTTTTAAAATAAGTCAGTAATATAATATACAGAGTGGTGACTATAGTTAATAGTATATTGTATATTTGAAAGTTGCTAAAGAAAAGTAGATCTTAAAATCTCTCATCACAAGAAGAAAAACTGCAATATATACAAATATTGAGTCATTATGTTGTACACCTGAAACTAATATAATATTACATGTCAATCACATCTCAATGAAGAAGTAAAAGAGACAGGTTAATTTTAGTAATATATTTCCTTTAATGTGCACAAAATAAATCATGTAATCAATGTAAAAGTTTTTAGATACTTTAGTATTATTTTCACACTCTTTGAAATCCAGTGTATATTTAGCTATAGTACATCATAATTCAAATCAGTAAACATTTCAAGTGGAGAATAATTTTCATATTGCATAGTGCTGTCTAGAAGTCACAGAATGTTGCATGGAGCTTAAAAATAAGCATCCTTTTCTCCTCTAGTCATTGTGTCTGGTAAGGGCCTCTAATCAGTGCATATTTTACTAAACACTGTCAAATTTTTAGTAGAACACAGACTTAGAAATCTCTACTTATGCTACTTGGTACCATCATGCTCTTCCCCTTAATTATGTCGCTGAACATTTTACCAAACTCTTTCACATGACTTTTTGAATGCACAGCATCTTATTAAACATTTTAGTGATGTATTATTATCCCCTACATTAAACATTAGGAAATAGGTTCGAAAAAAATTAGCAACCTGCTCAGGGTCTCAGAGAGAGGAACAGGTGTAAAGGTCGAAAGCACTCTAGTCTGTTTCTCAGCTGAGCTTTCTTGTGTATGACCCCAAATAGTATGAGGGTGACTCGTAGTCAGGGCAAACTGTGGGACCTAGAGTGGCTCAGAAAGGCCTGGAAATAAAGGGGCGAAGTGTAAGCCTTTCAGAGCTCTTTCCTCCAAAGGGAAAAGAATGAAAGCCCTTGGAAAGATTTGCAGTTCTCTTTGGGCCTCAGATCTTACGATAAGATGTAAGGCCACCACCTTACACTGGTGAAGAATGAAACTATTGTTTATAAGTCATTTACCAATATATTTCCATTCATGAAATCACATTTCATGTTAATTCCTGGGAACTTCAACCAAGTCCTCATCATTTTGGGGGAATTGCAGTGTTGGAACATAGAGCATTTTCTAAATCAGCCTAGTGTTTTCAGATATTTAAGGCCATCAACCCCAAGGAATTTTTTTCATCCTTCACCAACCTGGAGTTCTGAGGCAAAGCACTGAGGTGAGTAGCTTGGTCACAGTCTTTTGACCCCTGAAAAGTACAGGCAATTTGTCGACTTCTTTGCAAACCTAGAGATAATAACTAAATCCCCCACTGTACCTCACAGCCTATTGGTTTCAGTCACTCCTGGATCTATGTTGCTGACTTCAGTTATGTAATCAATTTCCCATAATACCAGCACTTCAGATATTCATTGGCATATTATTTGATTGCAACTTACCAGGAAAAAAAAAGAAGAAGATATTTTAAGAGGGTAGGCAAACAGACACAGTAATGACTTGGTCCTTTATGTTAGAAGTTCTCAAACTTGATTTCACATTGGGCTGGCCCAAGAAACTTGAAAAACTGCCTGGCCTCCCAGAAGAAATCCCGAATTAACTGGTCCAGGATGTGGTATGGGCACCAGGGATTTTAAAGCTCCCCCAACGATTCTAATGTACAACCAGCACTGAGAATCACTTCTCTACACTATCCCTTAGTTATGTCAGCGGTGTAAGCTTAAGCAAAATAAATGGACCATATTTCCTAAGATTCACATAAAAATGCCTCTAGAGAATAAATATGCAATGTTATGCCCACCATTTTAATAGAGAATAAATAAAAACATCTAGTGAAACAACATTTTTGCTGTGGGTATTCTGTAATACATTGAAAATATTATATAACATTTGTGATAAATTCTTCCTTAGATGAAATCCCAGGAAAAATATGGGGTTTTTTTCTGGAAAATGATATACTTCATTAATCAGATGAGATAAAATGAACTTTTTACTTCAGGTAACTGAAATACCTATACTTTTGCCCCTTGTAATTTTTTTCCTTTAGAAAAATTTGTCTTTGCCATGCATTATGCTCAAATGCATAAGACACATCCACTTATTTGTGCATGTGGATGGAATAAAATACAGAATGACAATCCATGTTTTTTTTTTCCATTAAACAGCATCATCTAACTTTATTTCTTTTTTGTCCTGATCTTTCCTCTGAACATGTATTTGTTACATTCCCCCATCATGCTCATAGGTCATAAGGAAACCTCTGGAATATTTTGGGAGAGGGTCCCAATCTTATCCCTCAGTCTTTCTTAGTCAGCATGCCATGTTCTGGATCTTTTTTCTCTTTATCTCCCCCACCACCCATTAGGGTTTACTGTCTTGGATGTCAATTCCCTCTATAATAACATCCTATGCACTAAACTTCATCTCAGAATTCACTTCTTGCTGAATCTCACCTGGTTGGTGCAAATACTATACCCATTTTACAGACGAGTAAAATAATACCTTGATCAAGCTATCTGCCCCAAGTCCTAGAGTGAATAGGTGAGAGAACCAGTATTTAAACCCACAAAGTTTGACTTCAAAACCTTCAGCCATAAGAGCATTGTTACCAAACCAAGGCTACAAAATGAGGTGTTTTAGAATACTTTAAAAACAAGCACAGTGGAATTTTTATCAAATTCATTGGGGTGGCATTGGTTTGAAAAAATCATACAGATTTCAGGTGCGTAACCCAATAAAACATCATCTGCACACTGCAACACGCACCCATTGCCACAAGCAAAGTCTCTTTCTGTCCCCACCCTGCCTCCCTTTGCCCACTTGCCCCACCCCCTCACCTCCCTTTCCCTCTGGCTATCACCACACTGTTATCTGTGTCTATTTGCTATGTCTCTAGGAGGCCTTTGGAAAGTTCTTGGGGTCCATACCTATAGAGAGAAAAGAAAGGAAACAGGACTGAACAGAGGATAAATAGAGCTTCAATGAGACTCCAACAAAAGTTTCAGCATTTGGAGAATCTAAGGAACTGAGGTGACCCTTTAGCTGGGGTAAGGGGGCTGGGCCCTTACACTTTCAAAGTGAGCAATCATTGGATGTAGACTGCGCTTGGAAGGAGATCTGACCTTGGGGAAGATACCCAAGGACCCTTTTCTGAAACATCTGGCAGTTTGGGAGTAAGTTCTCCATTCCTGAAGGGGATTTTTCGGGAACCTCACAGCATTCATCCCAGGATTGTTGTAAGGTGGCCACATCCCAGCGGTTAGCCTACAGACACCTGTCCCACAAAGACCACTGACCAGGTTCAACCTGACCAAGCCAGGCAAAACAGACCATTCATTTTGTTTGTCTGTCTGTCTATTTGTTTGTTAACGAGCTCAGTAGCAGTGATTAGTAGAGCCTGGAAATGCTGAAAAGACCCCAGGAAAAAAATGTACTACCCTTCGACCTGACTGTGCCTCCAGGCTGACAACAGCACGAAACACCTGCTACCAAAGCACAGTGCAACTATTTAACTATTTGTAATCTAGCCTCTCCCTAAATTATACCAAAATAGTCAAATGAACAGTAAAATTAAAAGTATATACATCCTATTTTTTTCCACCATCAGTTCTCAATTAGTCTTACCAATGAGTCTATAAATGATACAGTGTATGCACTGGACGTTCAGCCTCAGGATACATGTCCCAAGCTCTCCCACTCCATTCCGTAAATAAGGAAGTAACAATATCCAAGCAAATTCTCCTGGTATCTAAAATAGCAGTTTCAATATAATATGAAATTTTACTTAAATATTTATTTTTCCTATTTTCCAGGAGTCTTTTCAACATCTGGTTCTTGTTACTATTGAGAATAAGACTTCCAACTATAAGCTGAATTTAGTGAAAGGACATTTCATTTTCAGTGAAAGAGGCCTTGGGGGTCCTGGAGGACAGTATCCCAGTGGGCATGAACCTTGTTTATTGTTAAATGAAATTGGATTATAGACTACACATTGCTTTTGGACCAAACGTATACGATACCCAACTCCTTACATGTGAGCCCCAGCACAGGTGGGCTTCTACAGTAATGAATAGTGGCCAAGATTTGGGGTTGGAGGAACATGTATGATTGTAGCTCAGCTGAGAGGTCCACTGCAGAGGGAGTGTCTGACCACATGAACAGTTACTAAATGGAGGCGACTTCTGGAGACCTTGTTGCTATTCTTGGAATTATGGTCAGGTTGATATTTTGGGAAGATAAAGTTAAACCAGGTACATATGATTAAGCAAATGAATTTTATAAATAAAAATATTTATTTTAAAAGTTTACAAAAAAGATTTAAAACCTGCTGCAGTAGATAACATGATCCCCTTTCAAGGACTCCTTGTCCAGCTCCTGGGAGTGCAGCTGGCAGAAGACCTTCAGCTCTTGACACCTTCAGAGATTGCCTCAGCCAGAAAGTGGCCCTGTCTAATGTCCAAGGCCACAGTCCTTCCCAGAGCAGTCCACATCCAATGAATGATCAATACAGGAAGATTAAGGCCTGGCCATCCTGGTGCAGTTTGGGATGACTCTGAAAGGCCACTCTAGCTCCATGTGTCTTCAGGGTTTGCCAGGGCTGTCACTGAGTCTGCATTGCTCTTACCTTCTCCCTTTGCTCATTCTTGCCTCCTTCCCCACCCAATCCCAGTGTCTGCTTCCTGGGAAAACCAGTGATAGAAGCTAAGGTGAGAAGCACTCAGGAAGGGACAATTTCTTTTAGGTCATTTTCCAGCCAATGTCCAGCCCTTTTAAAACAAAATTTAGGTATAGTTGATATGAATTACATTAGTTTCAGGTGTACAATATAGTGACTTCACATTTTTATACCTTACAATGTGATTACCCTAGTAATTCTAGTAATCACCTGTCACCATGCAAACATCACAATATTATTGACTATACGCCCCTTCACCTATTTCATGCATTCCCCTATGCCCTTCCCTGTGGCAACCATCCCTTTGGTCTCTGTTTCTGTTTTGTTTTGTTTGTTCATTTGGGGCTTTTATTTTTTAGATTCTACATATAAATAAAAACATGGTATTTGTCTTTATCTGATTTATTTCACTTAGCATAATACCCTTTAGGTCTATCCATGTTGTTGCAAGTGGCAAGATTTCATTCCTTTTTATTGCCACATAATACTCCTTTGTGTATAATAACATATCTTCTTTATCCATTGATCTGTCAATGAACACCTATATACTTCCATATATTGGCTATTTCCAGCCCTTTTTTAACTCTACTCCTGCGCAGAACCATCTCAATTTACCACTCCACCTTTGGACCACTGCAACAGAGACTGAATGCTCCCTGACAAGTTGAAATTAACATCTGTCACTCTCAGCCTTTATGATCTAGTCTTTCTCTTGCAGTGATGAAGAAGTTGAGTTTTGCTTTCAAAGCAATACTTCCTCACACCTGGTGTGTAGGGTTTTCAATCTAAACATTCCACATCCTTTAATTTAACTCTGCCTGAGAGATCATTGCATAAACCTTTCAACATCCTGGATGCTCTTTCCTGGAAACATTCATATTGTCCCAAACCTTTCATAAAACATGCTGTTCAAAAAAAAATTTATATTTCCCTGTAATATATGAATATCACATACAGAAGGACAATCATTCACTTTATAATACTTTTATTATGAATGACTCAAGTGACATTTAGCAACCACATCAAAGTATTATGTATTGAGCTCATAAAATTGTAAGAGTAAGTGAAAAAATTAACAAATGAGACTATATTAAAATTTAAAACATCTGTTTGTCAAAATACTCTATTAAGAAAATGAAAAAGCAAACAACTGAATGGGACAAAAATGGGGCAAAACATAAATTGTATATGTATCTTATATATATACATAAATCTTATGTATATGTATACATGTATGTGTGTTTATAAAGTAGGCTTATAGTTTGTGTGTATGTGAAAGGCGAAACCTATTATTGTATTACTATTTGTTAAATATTATATTATTTTCAATATGAGCAACTACAAACCCACTTTTGCCCCACCCTATATATTCTACAAATTAATAAGAAAAAAACACAGATTCCCCAATAGAAATAAGGGCAAAGGACTTGAGCAAATATTTCATAAAAGATTATATCAAAATGACCAATAAACAGGGAAAGTAGCTCAACTTTATTAGTCACCAGGAAAGTAAAATTTAAAACTTCACAATGAGATAGTACTACACACCCATTAGAATAGCACAATAAGAAAGACAGGAAATACCATGTGTTTTTGGTAATGTTGAGTAACTGAAATGCTCATGTACTGCTGGTATGGTTCAGGGTACAATAATTTGGGAAAGCTAAACATGTATGAGTATATGTCTTATTATCCAGCAAAACCACTGCAAGGTATATAGGCAACAGAAATGCTGCATATGTATGTTCATCAAAAGACACATGGAAGAATATTTATAGAAGCACAATTCAAAATGGCCAGAACATGAAAACAAACCAATAAGCAACAGTAAATTTGATAAATTGTATAATAATAAGGTGGAATACTATACAGTAATGAAAAGTGAACAAACAACTGCTACACAGGATAGCATGGATGAATCTTATAGCCTAAGGTTGAATGAGAGAAGCCATACTTTAAAGTACATACTGTAGATTCCAATTATATAAAATTCAAAAATGAGTAAAACTAACCAATAGAGTTAGAAGTCAGGGTGCCCTTTGGGAAGTGGTAGTTTCTGGAAGGAAGTACAAAAGGAGTTTCTAGAGTATTCATTATATTTTGTTTCTTGATCTGGGTGCTGGTTATAAATGTGTTCTCACTTTGCGAAAATTCAGGGAGATGCATTTTTTTATCTCGTGCACTTTCTGTAATTCTTCAACAGAGAGGATTACTTCAAAATGAACTGGTATTGAAATGAATAAAATGGTATTTCATTGCAGTGAATCTAGGCTAATTTTAGAAAGCTATTTCATTATTCCTTATCTGAGTTTATTTCACATAAATATTGATTTCATAAATAGGACATATTACTGTAACAACATAAAGCATACAGAGAGATCCTAGTAATAAGGAAAAAAATTATGCAGTCACAATTTAGTAATCACCCTTTCTGGTGTTCTTCCTTCCTTGAAAAACTTAAGATTTCTATCTGGTACCATTTTCCTTCTCACTGAAGGAATTTACTATTTATTTTAGTGATAGGTCTACTGTGATAAATTATTCCAGCTTTTATATATCTGAAAACTACTTATTTCACCTTCATTTTTAGAAGATATTTTCACTGATTTTAGTAATCAAGGGTAATAGAGTTTTTAAAGTTCTGAATAGTGTTTCACCATTGCCTTCTTGCTTTTATTGCTTCTGAAGAGAAATCTAATGTCATTTTATCTTTATTCCTTGGAACATATCTTTGTTGCTCTGCACAAATGATTTAGTTACTTTTTAGATATTTATCACTAGCTTTGAGCAATTTTGATTATGATGTGCTTTTGGTGTGGTTTTCTTAATGAACTTTAAAGTAAACTTGTGCTTTTAGTTTGTTAACCTTCTTAGATCAGTGGGTACATAGTTTTCATAAAATTTAGAAAGTCTAGGCCATTAGTTATTTGAAGATTTTTAAAAAGATTTTATTTTATTTTTAGAGAGAAAAAAAGAGAGGGAGAGAAATATCAATGTGTGTTTACCTCTCATATGGCTTCCACTGGGGACCTGGCCCACAACCCAGGCATGTGTCCTGACTGGGAATCGAACTGGCAACCCCTTGGTTTGCAGCCTGCACTCAATCCACTGAGCTACACCAGTCATGGCATATTTGAAGATTTTTTTCTATCCCATTCTTCTGTATTTTCCTTTGCAGACTCTAATTACACATATATTAGACCACTTGAAGTTGTCCTACAGTTCCCTAATATTTTTCCATTTGGAAACTAATTTCTCCTCTGTTTCCTTTCAGGTAATACCTACTGCTATGTCTTCAAGTTTACTTACTACCCTTTTCTTCTGAGATGTCTAATTTGTAATTAACCCAATCCAGTGTATTTTTCACTTCACAAGGTGGGTCATATTTTCCTGTTCTTGCATAGCTAAAATCATTGACATGGGTGCCAGCCATTGTGAACGCTATCTTGCTGGATGCTGTACATTGTTGTGTTTCTATGAGTATGCTATGGCTTTGTTCTGGAATGCAGTTAAATATCTTGGAAACAGTTTGATATTGTCAGGTCTTGTTTAAATTTCATCAGATGGGACAATAGCCATGTTTTTTCTACTGCTAATTATTCTCCCACTATTGAAGCAAGATCCTTCTGAATAATTTACTTAAAACCCTGTGTGTGTGGTGGGGGGGGATGTGCTATTTCTTGTCCCATACAAGTGCCAGGCACTGCTCCCTCTAACTCTTCCATATAGGTGCACTGATCACACACCTCACACACAGGCATTGCTCAGCACTGAGCTGAGTGATGACTGATGAGCACTGCTGCACACCGAGGTGAACCCTGTGCAGATCTCTGGGGTTTGGTCCCGCAGTGCTCTCCTCTCTGGTGCTCTGCCTGTGCTCTCTAGCTGCTTTTGGTCTCCTTGGTGTCTCAGCTGTTTCATCATCTTGGAAAGGCTACCAGGTTTGCTCAGGTTCTTCCTACTGTGCTGCAGCCTAAAAACTCTCTCAAGGCGCTCAGCTGGGTGAGTAACAGGGTCCGCCTCACTTGTTTCTCATCTCCCCAGTATTACTGTCCTTTGATGCCTGCTGACCCCATGTTTTGGAAAACTGTTATTTCAAATATTTCACTTGAGGGTCGGACAGGCAGTACTGCAGGAGGAAAAGGAGGAGGGTTGCTTCCATTGGTGAGACAAATGTAGTTCCTGTTACTCCATCTTGGGCAAAAGCAGATCCACTATTTTGTGTGAATAGTATCTCTTTGAAAAACAACTCCAGAGAATATATAAATGCAGTTTGTTTTAATAAAAAATAACCTCAAAAAATTGGTAAACATTGGCTAACTACTTATCGGCCAAGAACTAGCTTATTTTCACCTACTAAAAACTATGCTAGATACACAAGTGAGTTTTTGAGGAGAATTTCATTTATTTGACCTGACAGATTACATGTGAAGCTTACACAGGTCAATGTTCAAGTTGGTAACAGTAGTTGTCCCTGGCTATGGGAAATGAAGGGCCAGGATCAGGGTGAGAGCACAATTTGCAGTTCATTGTATAACCTCTGTTTCTTTGAAATTATTTTTACCATGTACTTGTAAAATATCTTAGAAAGAAAGAGGCAGAACTACACATATGATATGGAATGATCTCTAAGCTATTTTGTTAAATAAAAAAAAAACAAGGAATACAACAATATGAATTATATGTAACCATTTATGCTAAACAGATATTTTAAAGGAGAGTGTCTACATATACTGATACATGGCAAAATTTCAAAAAAAAAAAACCATGTAACAGTATTTAAAAAGGCTTTCTTGGGGATTGGAATGGTAGGAGACTAATTTTTCATCATATTTTGAACCATTTAATTTTTTGGCCATGCAATTATTTTTTAATAATAAAAATTAACAGAAAAAAAGTTTTCCCATTGCCTCCTCATAGGGCATGTCCTATGTATTTTGCTATAAATATAGCACATGCTAGCTTATTGGATTGTATCTAGAAATCACCATCTCATCTGGAGTTAGCTACTTAACTTTATTCTTATTATGTCTGTTTTTCAGTTATCCAGCCACATGCAAAAGAAATTTTTTTTATAGGACAAAACTCCAAGTCTATCAGCACAAATATATATAGTTCCTAAATTATTATTAATGCTGACCTATGATAATGTTTCTATTTTGAGTAGGTTTGGAATAAGTTAGTGTAAGCAGGACTAAGAATTCTTCAGTGTCTAGTTGTCATTCTCCTTTTGGATTAGTATTCTCGCACTGTAATTGGCTGCCCATGGGACATACATCCTTTGAGTTTAAAAGCCCAACAGTGAAAATGAAGATCACTAAGATCCCTAAGCTCGGTCACCTGATGCCTGTTGGATTCCTATAAATATTTAGGGACGGGAAACCAGCACTAAAATATAAAGAAGACAGTGACTGTAGTCAAAGCGTCTCCCCAAGGATCAGGTCAAGATAAATTTCTCTCGTGGTGAACTACACCTCTTTGTAAATTTTACCACACAGTTTGGCACTGAATTCTCTCTCCTCTCTATTGCTCTCTAGTTGTTTCATGGATGTGTGCCTCACCTCACCTGAACCAGAGAAATCTTATTTCGTATTTCTCTAATGTCTCTCCTTACAACTCTGTGCAGAATAGCACACACTGCACATATGTCACAGGTCTTGGCTTTATGATGAAAACACAAAGTGTGACTAGCCACTTTTACCCCAAAAAAGTGCCCCCTGAGAGGCAAAAGCTACTAATATCTCCATGTATGACTGACTGATTTGGTCTTCCAGGAAAAAAATTAAAGGAAATTATATCAATCAATTAGAACAGAAAAAATTTCAAAAGGAAAAGGGAGAAAAACATGGGGCTGCCTTTTGTGTGAAGGGATAGTATGCTTACTACTAGCAATTGCTTCGGTACCTATGACCAAGAGTCCAGCCTAGCTGACAACTGAACATCTCAAGCGCCCTTCACCAGGATGGAGACCTTCCCTGATGTTTCATTATGGGCAGAATTGCTTGGAGCCAGAAAATTACTATATAAGTGTTTGTGATTATGAAGGCAACCATGGACATCTCACTGTCATTTTCATTTTTTACCCCTACACATTAAAAACCTTTAACCCAAAGAAAGTAAAATGCAAGAAATCAGTACACAGATGTGAAAGGCTAGTAAGGGGCTGGGGGGAAGCAGTTTATGATAACCGTTACCACAAAAAGCCACCCAAAATTAGGAGGATAAAATTCACACCTTTATCTTTGGCATAATTGGTCCTTTTCATTTCACTTTCTGAGAGAGCACCCATATGCCCTGTGATTATCTGATTAGTTTGTTTGGGATAAAGTATCAAATAGGAAATGTTTTCTGCTGATTAACTGCCTTGTAATAAATGTGTCTTCCGACAAAAAACTGGTGACACCTCCTTCATAATGAAATATAATGCAGAGGCACCTGTGGGTTGGAAGTGTTTAACATCTGATTCTGCTGATTTCAGGTCTCATATTCCCTGGAAGACTAAGTAGAGCATTCCCTCCCCTTATTAACAGTTTTTACATTCATTTAAATTTTATTAAAAGTAACTTTTTTTCCCCATAGCATTTTATCCCAAATTTCCAAATAAAATAGAAAGTAGGTATTCACCCCCCCAAAAAAAGACTAGGCAATATTTAAAATGCCTTCTTTAAGTAAGCAATGATTATGCAACGCGTGACCTAGCATTTGCCTGTTTTTATATTTGCTCACTGACTAGAAATTATTTGTATGACAGGTTCATAACTCGAGAAGATGTAGTGGCTGTGTGTTAGAGGCAGCTCTAGCTCAAGGTGACCTCCAGCTGCTGGATGAGGGGAACATAGTGTGTGCAGCTCCAAGGGAAAGAGACAGCTCCTTCTAGGAGTCCATGCAGCTGGGCACTCTAGTCTGTGGGCAGGGATGACTCAAAATTATTTTAGGGAGAAAGGGAGAATGGAAAAGATAATGAAGTAGATGCTGGGCTGTGTCTTGTAGACTGTGAAAGACTGGTTATCTAGAGGATAAGGTGTGGAACTTCATGTCCAAAATGCTGATGACCACTAGCAGAAGTTATCACTCAAGGAAATAGGGTGTAAGAGCAAATTATAGTGAGTATGGTATTCAAAGGATTCATTTATACAAATGAAATCCGGTGAAAATCAACAGCAACAATGGTCTTTATAGGAAAAAGCTGTAATACAAAATTAGCCCGAGAGATGTCTTTTATGTGATTACAGTGAAAAAGTGTGTCTGCTTCTAAGAATAAACCCTCTATCTGTGCTCTGGGTCTAATCCCACCCCTTTGCAGTCTATATTTTTCCTTTTAACACCTTTAGGATATAACTCAGATATCATTAAAATCATAGATTTAAAGTGTATTATTGAACGAGTTTAGTGTTATAGTCACACAGCTGTTCAAATATCGACACAATCTAATTTTAGAATATTTATTACTCTAAAAAAGAAACCCCATACCCATTGGCAATCACCCTCAATACCCACTTTCCCAGCCTCTGGAAAAGCTAGTCTACTTTATATCTCTATGTACTTGCCTGTTCTGGATTTTCATACAGATGTAATCATACACTATGTGGTGTTTCATGACAAGCTTCTTTCATCTAACATGATATATATATGATATGTGTATGTCTTTGCTGACACATGTGTATGCATATATTATATATGCATACATCAAAGACATGGTGATATGTATGTGATATATTACAGGTAATGATGGGTTTATATATATACACACACACATACTGCATGTATATGTGATGGGTGTATACGTATGCCACAGATATAGATGTACTATGTACATATTTCACTCTTAGCTTGCAGGATGTATTCTATATGTATATATAAAAACATATATTTACTTTGCCACACTGTATCCTGATAGGATGGCATTCTGAGTACCCATATTTATCTTTCATCACTCCCATGTCTCCAGGGAAATAACAATGTAGACATGTAATGTAGAACAAATCTAAAACAGTGAGGAGAAATGAAGAGAACATAAGTTGGAGCAGTCATTGAAAGACAAGAGATTTCAACAAACTACTGGAAGGAGAGAAGGTGAAAACAAGTTTAAGACAAATTAGAGTCAGGGCCACTTAACCAAGGAAGTAAAAGACTTGCACGCTGAAAACTACAAAACATCGCTGGAAGCGATTAAGAAAGACACCAATCAACGTAAAGGCATCCCATGTTTATGGATTGGAAGACTCAATATTGTTAATATGCCAACACTATCTAAAGGGAACTACAGATGGTATGCAGTCCTTATCAAAATCCCAGTGACATTTTTGCAGAAATAAAAAAAATCCTAAAATTCATATAAAATCTCAAAAGTCCCCAAATAGCCTTAAAAAGGAACAAAATAGAGATCTCACACTTCCTGATTTCAAAACTTAAAATGAAACTACAGTAATAGAAATGATGTGGTACCAGCAGAAAAACAAACACATAAGCCACAGGAAGAGAATAGAGAGCTCAGAAATACGCCCTCATATAAAGGGTCAAATGATTCTCGACAACAGTTCCAAGATCACTCAGTGGAGCAAGGACAGTCTCTTCAACAAAAGGTATTGGGAAAACTAGATACATACAAACAGCATAAGTTGGAGCCTCACCTTATATACAAAAATTAATTCAAATTATATTAAGGACCTAAATATAAGACCTAATACCATCAAAGACTTAGAAGAAAACAGAGTAAAACCTTAATGACACTAGATTTGGCAATGATTTCTTGGCTATGACAGCAAAGCACTACAAAAGTAAAGATAAATTGAATTATATCAAAATTTAAAACTTATGTGCATCAAATGGCATGACCAACAGAGTGAAAAGGCAGTATACAAAATGGGAGTAAATATCTGCAAATAATATATCTGATAAATGGTATACCTAGAATATACAAAGAACTATCACTGAGCAATAAAAAATAAAACAACACTATTTTTAAAAGGGCAAAAAACTTGAATAGACATTTTATCAGAGATGATATAGAAATGGTCAATAAGTAGATGTTCAATATCATTAAACATCAGAGAAATGCAAATCAAAACCACAATGAGATATTATCTCACATCCACTAATATAACTCTATAAGCAAGAAAAAGAGAGCCCTTGCCAGGTATCTCAGCTGGTTAGAGTGTTGTCCTGATACATCAAGGTTGTGAGCCAATCCCTAGTCAAGGCACATACAAGAAGCAGTCAATGAATGCATAAGTAAATGGAACAACAAATTGATCTCTCTCTCTCTCTCTTCCCCCTTCTTCTCTCTCCCTAAAATCAATAAACAAAACTTTAAAAAATTATTGTGTTTTTTCCATTACAATTTAACTCCCTTATACCCACCTCCCCCCTGAAATCACTATACTGTTGAAAAAGAAAAACAGAGAGGATTGAGGGAGGAAGGGAGAAAGGAGAGGGAAGAAAAGAAAAGGTGTTGGCAGGGATGTGAAAAAATTAGAAACCCTGTGCACTATTGGTGGAGGTGTAAAATGATACAACAACAATACTAAGTAGTATGGCAGTTCCTCAAAAACTTTTAAAATGAAATTAAACATGATCCAGCAATTTCACCTATAGGTATACAAGGTCTGTCCAGAAAAAGTCCAGCCATGGTTAACATAATGAGAACAGTTCATGCAACATTGACATAACCTAGTAGCCAAGGAGAGTGGACTGGACTGCGCATGTGTGAACAATGATGACTTCACTGTCCTAGTCATTGGGGGCAGTAGATGCTGTTGAGTGAGAATGTGTATTGTGTGGCTGTTGCATTCAAAGTAACTGAGTAAGTAGAGCAATGAATCTTCATTAAATTTTGCCTTAAGCTTAAACATTGCTCAGGGAAGAAACTATTCTGATGACTCAGAAGGCCACAGCTATGGGCAACTGGTGACTGGCAGCTTCATCATGACAGTGCCCACTCATACATCACATCTAATACGGAGGTTTTTGGTGAAACATCAAATCTCCCAGGTGACTCAGCTCCCCTACAACCCAGATTTGGTGCCTTGAGATTTCTGGCTTTTCCCAAAACTAAAATCACCTTTGAAAGGAAAGAGATTTCATACTGTCGATGAGATTCACGAAAATATGATGGGGCGGCTCATGGCAATTAGGAGAACTTGTGTGAGGCTCCAAGGGGCCTACTTTGAAAGGGACTGAGACACCATTGTCCTATGTACAATATTTCTTGTATCTTGTTCAATAAATGTCTCTATTTTTCATATTGCATAGCTGCATGCCTTCTGGACAGACCTCATATATTCAAAAGAATTGAAAGCAGGACTTCTGGTCAAGACGATGGTATAAATAAATGCAGCACTCACCTCCTCCCATAAACATATCAAAATTACAGTGAAACTACAGAACAAACATCATTCAGAACCACCTGAAATCTAGCTGGATAGAATTCCTACAACTGGAGATTTAAAGAAGAAGCCACATTGAAACTGGTAGAGGGGTAGAGATGGGGAATGGGCTAGTACCATATCCACACGTGGCAGAAAAAATAAGGAGAGATATCTCGGCTCTGGAGGTCCCCTCTCCAAAGCATCCCTAAGGAGCAAGAGATCCCAGACCCACACAAGGCCCCCAAGCCCTGGATTCCAGTGGTGGGAAGAGAAGTTCCCATAACTTCTGGCTGTAGAAACCAGTGGGGATTAAGGCTGAGTGATAAAGAGGGCTTCTGGAGTCCCAAGCAGTTCCTCTTAAAGGGCCTTCACACAGACTTACCTGACTCATTCATTCTGAGCTCCAGTGCTGGGATAGCATCTCAAAAGACACCAGAAATATACAGGGAGGAATGGAAGTGACTGGAATCAGGATGAAAGCTTGAGGGGGCAGCTTTCTCCCAGACAAAAATGCTGGCAGAGGCAACTGTTCTTTTGATGAGCCCTCTCCACACAAAGGTAGCAGGCAGGAACCATATCTGAGTCTCCATTAACCTATATATCACTGATTACCCCACCCTGGTGATTCTCTGAGACCCTGCCTCACCCAGACTTACAGGCCCACCCAAGCTATTTTCAGTGCCTTTTCCATAGAAATGGCCTGTTTTGGATCATGCTTCAGATTTTCCTAAAAATCTCCCAAACAAGCAGCATAGCACCTCAACATACCCTGTATCTCTCATTAAGTAGCCCAGACCTGGCAGTAGCAACAGTCAGCTGTAGTTCAAAGCTTGGCATCTCCTTGGCACCTCCAAGCCTAGCATAAATAGCAGCCAGCTGCAGGCTGATTTGTAGCTAAAGCCAGTGGGCCCTGGGCAGGGTACGAGAGATGGCTGACCTTTGCCTGCACCTCCAGGGAGGCTCCAGAGCCAGAACACCCTGTAGACAGCTTCAGACCACATCAAAACACCACCCAACTACTTCCACATTGACACATTCAAGGGATGTACTTAGTGTGCACAAGAGCCCTGCTGAAGTAAGTCCTGCTTTGCGGCACCTATGACATCAGACCACTCTACCCAGCCCCGAGACATAGTAGCTCTACCTGATATATGGAAACAAACACAGAGAGGCAGCAAAAACAAAGAAACAAAGTAACGGGTCCAAAATGAAAGAATAGAACAAAAGTCCAGAGAAAGAACTAAACAAATTGAAGACAATCTACTAAATGCAGAGTTCAAAACACTGGTTATTAGGATGCTCAATGAACTTGGAGAAGAGTACCTGAGCTTAGAATGAACTTCCACAACATAAAGAAGAACATGGAAATCATAAAAAGCACATAGACCATAAAAAAAGAACCAGTCAGAAATGAAGGATACAGTAACTGAAATGAAGACTCATTTATAGAGAATAAACAATAGAGTAGATGAAACTGAGAATCATATCAGCATATTGGAATATAAGACAGCAAAAAAACACTCAATCAGAATAGCAAAAAGAGAAAAACTGCAAGAAAACAAGGAGAGCATAAGGAGCCTCTGGGACAACTTTAAATGTGTCAACATTCACATCATGGGGGTGCCAGAAGAAGAGAGAGAGCAAGAAATTAAAAACCTATTTGAAAAAAAATAATGAAACAAAACTTCTCTAATCTGGTGAGCCAATTGACATACATGTCCAAAATAAAACCAAAGAGGCCCACACCAAGATACATCATTATTAAAATGCAAAAGATTAAAGACAAAGAGAGAAAGCAGCAACAAAAAAGCAGTTAGTTACCTACAAGGGAGCTCCCATAAGACTGTCATCTGACTTCTAAATGGAAACTTTGCAGGCAAGAGGGATTGACAAGAAATATTCAAAGTGATGAAAAGTAAGACCCACAACCAAGATTACACTACCCAGCAAAAGCTATCATTTAGAACTAATGGACATATAAAGAGCTTCCCAGACAAGGAAAAGCTAAAGGACTTCATCACCACCAAACTAGTATTACATGAAATGTTAAAGGTTCTTCTTTCTGAAGAAGGGTAAAAAATATCAAAGCTATGAACAATAAAATGGCAATAAACACATATCTATTAAAAAATTAACCTAAAAAATTAATGAAGAAGTAGTATGAAACAGACTCATAGATACAGAGAACATTTTGATAGTAGCCAGATGAGAGGGAGGTTGGAAGAATAGGTGAAAAAGTGAATGGGTTAACAAGTAAAAATTGGTTGTTACAGAAAAGTCATGGGGATATAAAGTATAACATAGGAAATATAATAATATTGTAAAAACAATGTATGATATCAGAAGGGTACTAGATTTATCAGGATTACCACTTAGTAAGTTGTGTAATGTTCAGTCACTGAGGCATACACCTGAAACTAATATAATATTGTATGTCAACTGTAACTAAAAAATAAAAAATGATTTATTTTTTTGCTTTATGCATATATTTTATTGTTTTTCAAGTACAGTTGTCTCCATTTTCCCCTTCCACTCTCCCCTGTCCCACCCACCCCTGCTTCCCACCCTCGATTCTATACCCTTTGACTTTGTCCGTGTGTCCTTTATACATGTTCCTTCACAACTCTTCCCCTATTTTCCCCATTATCCCTCTCACTTCCCCTCTTTTTACTGTCAGTCCATTCTTTATTTCAATGTCTCTGTTCAAAAAATAATTGAAATCAGGGTCTTGAAGATATATTTGCACATCCATGTTGATAACAGCAGTATTTACAATAGCCAAAAGGTGAAAGCAACCCAAAACTCCATGAACATATAAATGAATATACAAAATGTAATATATATGTACAATAAAGTATTATTCAGCCTTAAAAATAAAGAATTCTGACACATACTATAATGTGGGTGAACCCCGAGGACATTGTGTAAAGGAAATAAGCCATTCACATAAAGACAAATACTGTATGATTCCACATATATGAGATATCTAAGTTAGTCAAATTCATTGAAATAGAAAGTAGAATGGTGGTTTCCAGTGGCTGAAGCGGGGAGGAAATTGGGAGTTGTTTAATGGGTATAGAGTTTTAGTTCTGCAAGATGAAAAGTCCTGGAAATAGGCTGCACAAATATGTAAATATAACCTGAGCTTTAAAATGGCTAAGATGGTAAACTTTATGTTACGTGTATTTTACCATAATTAAACAAATTTTTAAAAATTAGGATGAAAGCAAGTGTTGGTACAGAACAGGCTTTGAGGGGACTGCATGGACATGGAAGCCAGACCATCAAGGAAACCCAGAGAAACACCAAACATAGAATCAGTACATGGGTTAAAAAGTGAGGATGGAAAGAAGGAAATTAATACAATTAATATGATACTGTAGGCATAAAACTGCACATACTGTCAGCCTATCACAGACAGAAGATCTAGTATTTAACCCCATGTAAGTAAGGGGGAAAGGTTCCCTATAGAAACTGAATGATTCACCTAGGAACAACTGACCTTCTCTTGTGGATGCTGTTGCCCAGGAGGAAAGAATCTCACATGCACACTTATTCTGGCATTTGGATTATTGGGAACATGAGAGTTGACTCTCCCTGACACACACACCAAGACAAACCACACATTTATCACACCCTATAGTTGTATAATTCTTCTATTCAGTCTCACCACTAAAAGAAGAGGCATACTGGAAACACATCTACCTATATAAGCAGTGGAAACTTACATCCACAACCTAAAATCATAAACCCTCATTTTCACTTTTCAACGTGAAAAGCAATAGCAGGAATAACAAAGACCAAGACAAAACACAGAAATGAATCCCTGGAGGATAAGATGTTACTCCATGAACAAAAGCAGATTTATCAACATTTTAATTAATATTGATAAATAGATAGTTCATCCATAAAAACAAAATGCCATGAAAGAAGAAACAAAGAACAAAAAAGAATCTTAGGAATACAATTGCAATTTGAAAAAATAGAACTTGAAGATTAAGACAAAGTTCAAAGAATGTAGAATGAAATAAAAATGGAAGTCATGAGTGAAAAGAAATGAGATATAGAGATCCAATGGCCAACCAGTGAGTCCCAAAGAGACAGGACAGAGAAAATGGTACAAAAAATTTTCCAAATAAACAATGAGACATTCTCCTGGGTTGAAAAAAAAAATGAAGATTAAGAAATCTCAGTGAACCCCAAGGAAAATAAGTGAACAAAAAGCCCTCACTTAGATATATCTGTAAGAACTTTCAGCACATCAATGAAAAAAAGATCCTAAAAGCTTCCAAGTAGAAAAAAGAAAAAAAACAGATCACCCATAATGGAAATAAACAGCCAGAGTAATAAAAAACATTTAGGCATTGCCTTCAAGCCCCAAGGCAAAATGGCTTTTGATCTAAAAGTCTACAACACATCTTATTACCATAGAGTATGAGGGGAGACGAGGACATTTAAAGCTTGCAGACTCACAGAGCAAAAAGCTCCCATTGTCCTTTCTTAGGAGTTAATTAATGACCAAAAAACCCTCAAAGAGCATATGGGATCCAAGAAACTATGAGAGAATCCTGGAGAGCAGAGAAAAGAGGTAACATGATGAAATTTCTGAGCAGAACTAGAAATAAAAAAAAAAGGAAAAAGAAAGAAAGAAAAGAGTAGGAAAAGGAGAGGAGTAAGGGAAGAAATAAAAAATAAAGACAAAGTGAAAGGGGGAGAGAGAAAGATAGAAGAGAAACCCTGTAATGATTAAAAGCTTAATTAACTTGGAGATACTATAAAGACATGTTCTCAGAAAATAACAAATTTAGAAACTATAAGTAAAACAAACACTGAACAATAATTATTGTAATATTTAAAAACTTTCAGTGGGTGGTTTTAATTAATAAAAGAAATCAAATAGGCCCGGGCTGGATAGCTCAGTTAGTTGGAGCATCGTCCTGATGTGCCAAGGTTGCAGGTTCTATCCCCCATCAGGACACATACAGGAATCAACCAATGAATATGTGGATAAACAGGTGGAACAACAAGTCGATGTTTCTCTCTCTTTCATTCTCTCTGCCTGCCTTTCTCTCTCTCTCTCTCTCTCTCTCTCTCTCATCAACAGACACAAATTTTAAAAAGAAATAAAATATATTTGCTCTTAATTTGAAGAATATTCTTCTTAAAATGACCCAAGAGTAATAGAAGTTCTGAGATTCTGAATACATGGAAATGTATTGGCTGTCACACCTGAATTATAGTTTGTTACAGCAGTCTATATATAAAAACACAGGGTTTTTTTTTAGATCTTTGAGGATATTTTTCTATATCCTCTTCAACTTCTCTATTTCATATATTGTTTCTTTTTCATTCAGAGTCAGTTGTGTCATTCATTTAACTATTTTCTGAAAGCCCCACAACCAGCAACCATTTTGTATTTTATTTGTCACCCTTATCTGCAAGTGAGGCTGTAGAACATAGGATTTTAGCTGGCAACATTGGCACTCTCAGTAATATAAGGGTTCTAGCAGTAAAAAAAGAAAGGGAAAGTCCACATTGTTTAGGCAGCTACCAGTCCACCCATCTATATACAAAATTAACTATAGATGTAGGAACAAACCGTATGGTGTTACCTTACAGGTTTTAAAACTCATATATGTGAGTATGCCTAGGCCTTTTCTAATAGGTTTAGGATCAATGCCATTCAGTACTAGTCTCCAGCTCAGTGGCTTTCATATGTTATCACACATAATCCTTAAAAAAGCTGTGAATTATATACTATCATCATCAATTTACAGATTAAAACACAGAGTTTTAGCACAATAAAAGAACTTGTCTAAGGCTATCAGGCTAGGAAGTAACAGAATTAGGACCCAAATGCAAGTCACCTGCTTCTAATCTTAGGGCTATTTGCATAGCATCACCTGCTCCGGAATGTTTTCTGCTACAGGTTAAATTGCTTTCTCAAAGTCAGTCTTGCAATGAGGAGTTACATACCTTTATATTCAACCGCCATCTCATCCACCTGCCTCAGTTAGCTTGAGTCCATTAGCTAAATAAGAAAATGTTCACTGATTTTTCCCAATATTAAGAAAAACAACTAAAAGGTCCATGTATCCAAATGAAGAACAATATCCAATCATAAGTAGGACCTAAAGCTATGCCTTGTGGCACAGAGAAATGCAGGGAGTGAGCATTTCATTTCTCCTGACTTAAATGTCCTATGCAATTCACTCATCATTTATGATTCATTTATTCAACATATACTGCCAATAAAACGAACCTTTATGAACAGGCATCCCGAATAAATAAGGATCGATCTCCTTGCTATTTAGTACCCAAAAACATGAGTACTCAAATTTCATTAGCAAACTTTCTTTGAAGTATTTCCATTTTTAACTCAAAAACAAACAAACCAACAAAAATAAATAAATAAAAGAGTCAGGAGCATTTAGCCTGGTCCAGCTGGTGTGGATCATTAACTAAGAGGCATATTAGATGAAGCAGAATCCTATCACAAAAGAGCTATCTGTGAGACTTACTCCAAGATAGATTTTAAATACGAGATAATTGCACCAAAATATGGAAGGCAGGGTAAGATCTTAAGGGGGGAGCTAAAAGGATTAGTAGATTAGAAGATAGCTGGTAGCCTTGTCTCTTCAGAAAATTAATATTGATTAACACTGAGATCCAAAGGAAAATGATTAGGCAATTACGAGTAATGTCTAAGACAGAAAAAAAATACATAAATCCCAAACATTAAGCAATACTACATCAATTCTCTTAAAAATAGTCTAGATTCAAGGAAATAGTAAGAGGCTAATGTAAAAATTGAAAATAAGATGTTAGAAAAATGATCAAATATGTCAATATTAAAAGAGATAAACTAAATCAGAATATAAAAGTCAATTTTACTTCTTGACATAGGCTAAAAACATGGAACAATAAAAAAAATTTTCAAAACCAACTTCATCTTTAATGTAGTTAAGAAAAATGACACTACCAAAAATGAAAACTACAAAGCAGACATACTCCCAAACAGTGATTCTTGGGTTCGAAGGCAGAATATCAGTGAGGGGGACACAGAACCCCTCAGACACTGGTCAGAAAAGAGGTTTCTTGCTTAATAAAGCACAATATTGAAAGGCCTGTTAGTGATTTCGTGTTAGAAATGAAATCAAAGTCTGTGGACTGGGCATGGGAAAGGCAGATAATGTCCCTCAAGAGACCAGCCTGAAACCAAAGAACAGCAGGAGAGGCGAAGTCGGAGAAATGTACATGCCATTTCTAATCGTGTATGACCCGGCCATGGGCGCCTGGGGAGCCTGCTGGAGGTGAGACACCGCCAAGGAGGAGAGAAAGCCATCTCCAGCTGACAGCACCAGGAGTGGGACTCGATGGGCACTGCAGTGAGCTTCACAGAAATTAAGAGAGATGTGCTCCCAGCAAAAGATTAAAAAAGTAAGAGATCCAGTGAGGAAATGTTCAATAAAATAAATCCAAATAGAATTATAAGGCTGTTCCACCTTCCTGTCCATCCTCAAAACACACTTCAAGACAGCCTTGCTCTTCCAAAGGGAGGTAATAATGAGAAAACAACCACCTATGGACTTAAGTGTAGAAACTACAAAGCAAACAGAGGAAAGGAATGTAAGTAAAGAATATGAAGCACACAGCCTAAGAGAAACTACTTAAGAATAATTATAAACATGATTTAAAATTTTTTAAAGGACACATGACAAAGATCCAGGTTTTCAAATAAACGAGAAAGTAAGAAGCAAACCCTCCAGAAAGAAGATTAAAAAGAAAAGAAATAGAAGGAAATAGAACTGCTTCCAGTTCCACGTAACTGTATTGAAAAATATTTTTTAATTTAAATTATTTATAAAGTATTCTAAGGACATATAGCAAATGAAAAAAATGTTCATTCAAGAAAATCTACTAAATATTAGTAAGAACAGTGAGAATTTGTGTCACTTGAGCCATGACCTGTGACCTCCCTACCTACCCTGAGTTCAATGTGACAGAAGCTCCACTGCAGCTCACTGTCAAAGCCTATATAGTATCTCTCCACGAGGGCCAGCCCATCCTTTCCCATCTCTTCCCAGTCTCACAATGCAGAGTCTATGAACTGCAGGTGGGGTAGCCTCCTGCACCAAGCAGGACAGAGGCTCTGCACCAGGCACAGCAGGCTGAGAACACTGGGGCCTCAGTCACTCTCACTTCAGTCCACTCATAGTGTGGAGGTCCCAGACCAGGAGAAGCAAGCTGAAAAAAACAGAAGCTACTGCTTCTACCTAGTGCCCTGCTGATAAATCAGAATATCAGTCTAAGAAAAGACACAGTCCCCACCACCGGCTCTGGAGCAGTGACTCAGAGATTTTGTCCAGGAGAAAGGCATGAAAATTGAGATGTTCTAAGCTCCACCTAAAGATTCCATTTGAAACAGAGTTTGGGGAAATTCAAGCCTAAGGGCACTCTTTGAAAACAGTGGAGATATTGGTAGTAAACAATTCAGGGAAGGCTGACAGCTCTATAAGAACAACAAACTAAACTGTAGGTCAGCTAGATTACCAGAGAGAATCAGAGAAAGGGACAACTAAGAAGAGCCCTCTTGTGGTCAGAACAAACCCCAAAGACTGGCCTAAAACCTAAGCCTGCAAAGGGGGCCAAAATTAAATGGATGAGACTGTAGTGTAATTTATGCCCCCGGGGCATTGTTGAAAGCAATACTGCAACCCCTAAGCAATTAAAGGGGCCTAACCCTGGGCGTGATAGCAATAGAGGCAGAGAGTTTAACAGAGATCAGTGAGAGACACAGTTGAAAACAGCCCGGCTAAAACAACCTGTCATCAGAGATGGCTGTGTGCGTGCCCTAGGCTGTGCTCTCTGACTGGGACACCAAAGCTTCACACTGGAGTGGGGAAAACAGACTTCACTAAAATAGACCAACCAAGTCACTAAACAAATAAATAAGCAAACAACAAACTCGGCAGCGGAGATCAATATCCAGAGTTGCTAAAATATATTATCTAAAATGTCCAGTTTTTAACAACAACAAAAAGGAAACATGCAAAGAAATAGGAAAGCTTCTCTGTATGCACCCCATACATGGGGTTGAGGAGCAAACAGAAACTGCATGTAAAATGGGACAGATGCCTGACATAAAAAATACTTTGAAACAGTTGCTATAAATGTATTTTTTTTAAAAATAGAAATACATTACCATATTGAAAACCATACTTGATGCAAAAAAAATTGAAATTAAAAAACTATGGACATACAAGATGGCTTGATGAAATCACAAAATAAAAAGAATAAAGATTAAAAATAAGACAAGTAGAAGGCAGACAAAAGGTCTATCACACATATAATTGAATTCTCTGAAGAAGAGGATAGAAAAAAACAAGCAAAAATAGACAGAGATATAATAGAAGAAAACTTTCCTGAAATAAAGTAAACAGGAATCTTCTGCTTACAAATGGCAGGTCTTGTTCCAGGAAAAACTACAATAACACCATTAATACCTGGTACAATTACTGGACTTCAAGAAAATGAAATGATCATATGAACATCATATTCTCTAAACCCAGTAAAAGAAAAATGTAGTTTAATAATGAAGGTAGTCATAAAACCCTTCAATTAAAATTTTTCTAAATAATTTAGGACAAAGAGAACTCATAACTGAATTTCTAGGTAAAGGCATAAGGATAGACAATGATGAATGGAATAGAATGGAGATTCCAGAAAGAAACCCATCCATCTATGGTTAATTGATTTTCTACAACTATACCAAGGCCAATTATGGGGGGAAAGAATACCCCTTCAACAAATGGTGCTAGTACAGTTGGATACCCAAATGCATAAGATTGAAGACCTTACTTTACAATATGTGCAAAAACCAAAAATGTATCAAAGATGTAGATAAAAGCTAGAATTATGAAGTTCTTAGAAGCAAAAAAAAAAGGGTTGATTTTCAAGGTTTTGGATTTGGCAATGGTTTCTTATACATGACACCAAAAGCATGGGCAAAAAATAAAAGATAAATTGAACATTGTCAAAATTACAAACTTTTGTGCATCAAAAGACATTATCAGGAAAGTAAAAAGACACAGAATGAGAGAAAATATTTTAAAACAAAATAGCTGATAAGCATCTAGTAGCTAGAGAACAAAGAACTCTTGCAACTCAGCAATAACAAAAATAGTCAAAGAACTTAATTTTTAAAATGGGCAAAGGACTTGAATAGATATTTCTCAAAAAAAGATACAAAAATGGGGAAATAGCACATGAAAAGACGTTCAACATTATTAGCAATGAGGAAAATGACAACCAAACCCACAGTTAGATGTCACTTCACACACATTAAGACGGTCAGAATAAAAAAGGCAAACAATGAGTGAGGATGTGGGGAATTTGGAACCCTCATACATTTGTTAGTAAAAATGTAAAATGGTAAACCCACTGTAAAAAGAGTTTGATGGTTCCTCAACAAGTTAAACACAGAGTTATCATATGACTCCGCAGTCCTACGGGAGTTCCATCTCATGTCCTTGACCTCAAAGAGACAGTGGAAGTGTGGGCAGACGAGAAGTATGGATCTCATGCATTATTAGGTAATCACCAAGCAGAGTAGTTGGTAAACTTTCTCACATGGTTTTTTCCTCTTCCCTCACGCAGGTACTTCAATCTCTCTCTATCTCTCTCTCTCTCTCTCTCTCTCTCTCTCTCTCTCTCTCTCTCTCTTTCTCTCTCTTTCTCTCTCTCTCATTCTCTCTCTCCTCCCACCCCCACTCTCTCATTTTTTAAATTTGTTAAAAAATCTAGGCTCTAATATATCAGAACTATATAATACCTAATTTAAGAACCTTATTCTATAAGAAACTTGTCTTCTTTCTCTTAATACTTTTCCTTACTCTCTTAACTGCTTGAATATCAAGGGAATATGAGCTCTGACTTTTGACTTGAATAGTAAAATAAATTAATTTTCTGGTTTATGCATCGATGGCATAGAAATGCAAAGAAGGAAGCTAGTATGGTCACATCTTAAGTGAATCAGAAAGTCCACTTGCACCAATCCCACTTTCATGAGGTTTCTCTCCTGGGAGATCTTTTAACCCAACAAATACCTAGCTTGGTACAAAGATAGATCTGGATTTAGGCCAATTTAAATTATTTCACCCCCAAATTATCAAAATCTCAACCAAAATGTTGGTTTTGGTCAAACACAGAATGTTCACTTTTGCTGCCTCCAGGGAAAATGACCTAGTTTGTACTTGGGATGAAGCTGTGGAAAGACCTTGTGGCTTCCCTACTTTTACTTTTCAAAGGCTCGCTGACACTCACCACGCTCCACAATATCTCTCAGTTCTAACCCATTAGTTCTGAGACTTTACAAAGCCACATGTGGAAGACAGAAAACAACAGTCCAAGTCCCCCCTTTGCTCTGCAGACTACATAAAATAAGACAGAATCATCTCAAAGGGCAGAAAAACCACATGAACTCAGACTGCGTAAACGATCCAGTGCATCCCAGACGACCTGAAGCCAACAAGCATCATGCAACACTGGCTATTTATAAGACGCTGTCAGAAAAAAAACAACCTAGAGCCCATGAAGAAAGCCGACGTGCCACCCGTGGTCCCAGCCCCACACTGCTCCCAAATGTTCTCCCGCCATTGTTCTGTGCTGAATACACACAGCTCCTGGAGCTTTTCATCGGCTCTTAAATCCACTGCTGCTCAAGCATGAAATAGTTTGGGTTCCATTAAAAAAAAATAAATGTGCTAACAAGCTGTTAAACCACATTTTACAACAAAACGCATCAAACCAATGACTTAGCTTCAAAAATATGAACTAACTGGAATAATAAAGGCTTTGTAAAACTTGGATAAATGACGTGATTACCTCACAGTGAGGAAAATCTGTGGGGCACATCCATGTAATCAAAAAAATAAGTTCCTGGTCCTCAGAGGAGAATTCAAAATGCTCTGCCTCGCCTCCCAACAGTCCTGAGCCCAAAGGGTTTGGACAGGAGGAAAAACAACACAGGTACAAAAAAAGCAGTGGGCAGGGGTGGGAGAAAGAAAGAAATTCAGTCAGTTCTTTGATTAACAAGACTTCTTGCTGGACTTAAGTACAAACAGCTGCCTGGACTCCAACAGCCAAGCCTAAATCTAAACACTCCACTGTTTACATAACCCAAACTTAATCAAGCGACCATATAATCCACCAATTTAAAGGATCCCTAAGAGTTTCAATGCAATGTTGCTTTTCTCACAGGCCAGTCCATCAACAAGCTGTTCAAAAAGGCCACCTCCTCCAGCTCTGTCTCCAGTCTCACAGCAGCGACTCCTGAGTGGTCATACTGCTCAGGGGAGGAAACTTAGAGGATTCGGGATTATAAACCATTTCCTGTTAGTCTTCTGTCGACATAATGCACAGTATTTGCTTAATAAATCAGATTGTATTTTTTAAGTTTGGATTTGATAGGATTCAATATTACAGCAATATTGTTACTAATAAGAAACAAAGACAATTTTACAATTCTATAGTACAGAAGATGTGCTCTGAGGTAGACAAGATCTGTCTGTCTAGACATGAACAGGTAATTTTCATGAGGAAAGGTATGGAAAAAAAAGAGAACTTTTATGAGGAAGATACTAGGAAAAAAGGGAAATGCTCATGAACATTAAATTGAGGCTAAAACGTCAGAAGCCAAACCAGGTCAGTCATACATCATAAAGAGGGAAGCCAGCTGGGCCCCAGTGTGGTAAAATTGATACAGAATGGTGTGGCCATGGTGAACTGGAGTTCACCAAAAGATAGTATATGTGGCATATGCCACCTAGATCTGACCTACCCTTAAATAAAATAACACCTGTATTGAGATATAATTCACATACTATGTAGTTCACACATTTAAAGTGTACAATCCAATGCTTTTTAGTATATTCACAGATATCTGCAACTACTATAATTACTTTTAGTATATTCCAAAAGAGACCTTGTACCTTTAGAATTACTCTTCATTTTTCTCCAACCCCTCTAGCCCTGAGCAACTAGTCCAGTTTCTGTCTCTCTAGATTTGCCTATTCTAGACATATTATATAAATGGAATCATGTAATATGTGGTCTTTTGTGACTGGTTTCTTTCAATTAGCATAATGTTTTTAAGGACTCCAACCCATTTTTACCACAAATGTGGGCCCAGTATGACCAGATCTTCTGAAATTTAAGAGAAGTTGTAAATTTGAATTCTTACACAAAACTGTCCAGTGTTTAAATATTGGCCACTAATTAAAATTAAACACAAACTGTACAGGCTTCCCCATAGTTCAGGTCAAACAAATAGGTCTATATGTCAGATTCACACATGGGCCACCCTGTTGTTTCCTCTGGGGTTCTTGGGACAGAGAGAGGGAGAAAGAAAGAGTGAGGCAAGATCAAAGAAAGCAAGAAAGCAAGAGAAAGGGTCAAACTGCCATAGGCAAGTAATGAAGACAGGAAGATCTGGAGAGAGGAAATTAGAGACTTCCCATAGACAGTGAATCTGAATCTGATCAGCAGCCCAGGAAGAAAGCTCAACAGATTCTTCAGCCTTCCACAGTCTCAGCCCAGGTTTCTCTGGCTCCGTGCTGGGAGCAAGCCGTGTGGGAAGTCAGACAGTGAGCTCACTCTGTCACACTCACAGGCCCTGAAAGAAATAATGCAGATTCTCTAGAGAGAATTAAGATGATCTACTTCATTTAACAGGATAATTAAGGTACTCATTTGTGTTTCCAATCCTCACACCTTCCCTTTCTCTCCCTCTCCCATAACACACACACGAACACACGTACACATGCACACTCCCTTATGGTTCACCAGACCCTTGCTGCTCTCTGGCCTTCAGGGATGCTTAGGTTTATGTGGCAGCTGAAAAGGGAAGTTCTTTCCGATCATCTTTCTAATTATCCTTGTATTTACCTAACTGCCCTTCCAATGATCCTAAACTTTGAAGGTAATAATGCTAAATAGCCAGTACACAGAGAAGAGGAGACAAAAGTGTCCCTAAATAAGGAAGAGGCCAAAGGAATGGAGGGGGAAAGACTTCCCCATACCGGGAAAAGTGATGGTCAATGGGCCCCAGAGCAGCCCATATCACCCACACACACACACTGAGAGCACCAATGGGAAGACTTGGAGGAGAATGGCTGCCTATTTAGGAAGGCTCAGGCTGGATACTGGGGTTACTAATGTGACTAAAGAATTCTATGTTTAAATTTATCACAGAAGGAAAAGTGTCTTTCAAGCCATGTAAGGGCTTAGCCAGGTGAGGACATCAGCATGATCTTTATAGGCAGAGTAGAGACGGCTCTTGGCTCTACTTCTGGACTGATACTATTTCCTGGGAAGAAGGTTATTTCAATAGTATTATGATTGATTTGATTGAGATCTATTTTTCTAGGAATAGAAATCCCATATCCCAGGCCCACCAAATTCTATCCACTGTCAAGACTGAGCTTTTCAGAATACAACTTTAAGGGGGTAGACAGAATATCTGTGTATGTTTGGGGAAAGAAACAGTCACCAGAACCATATCTGAAGGCCCATCACCTTCTATTCAGTCACCAGAGGACAATGATTTTCTTTACTATTTTTCTTTACTGTGATTATCTACTCTCTTTAGGAATTTCATCTTTCAGGTATGCCCTGAGTTAGTTGGTTAAAATTCTACCACATTTAAAACGTGTTTATTGTCTACTCATCATGTGCCAGGATAAGGTCAAAGAAGGCATGAACTCTATAGCCAGAAAAGTCATAGGCAAGAACTGTACACATTTCAATACAATTTGATTAGTGAATATCGTTAACACCAGCCAAGTGCTAATAAAGTACATTATGCTAGAAAGAACCCATGATATTATCCCCAAATTAAAATCTTACCATGTAATTTATAAAGTTTATTAAACATACCATTTTAATAAGGAAGGATTAGAATTAACATCATAGATAAGTTAAAGAATATACTGAACACTGACTAAACTTAAGTTCATATTGGGTTATAATGGAAAACTCAACAAATAAAAAAAAAAGACATTGCAAAGGCCATAGCTTCTGAATGCAACAACCTTTTTATTAAAGGTTGGAAATTAAAAAGCACTATTCTAAATAATTATGGGCTAAAAAAGAAAATAAAAATATATAATGTATAATATGATAAAAGTGGTCATTTAAAAAAGTGGCAAAAATTAATATCAGTTAGTGGTTTGTGGCATTAACTGTTTGGAAACATAAATTTGTATTACTACCTTATAACATATCCTAAGACATAATCAGAGTGATTAAAGTTTAAGTGTAGGATTGATATAGTAAAAGAAATGTAGGAAGATATTCCAGAATAGTTACCTCATTACAAATTGGGAGAGATTCCTCCAAACAGGAAAGAAAAAGGAAGAAACCACTTAAAATAGATATTTTTACTTCCATCCTCCACATATTATTTCAAAAATTTCAAGAAAATGGAAGACTCCCAGACTCTTTTTATGAAGCCAACAGCATCCTAGTCCCCAAACCAGATAAAGACATAACCAAGAAAGAAAACTTCAGGCCAATATCACTGATGAACACAGATCCAAAAATCCTCAACAAAATATTGGCAAACTGCATCCAGCAATATGTTAAAAAGATCATACACCATGACCAAGTGGGATTCATCCCAGGGATGCAAGGATGGTACAATATTCACAAATAAACAAACATAACACACCACATAAACAAAACAAAAGACAAAAATCACAAAAGCATATCAATAGATGTGGAAAAGGCATTTGATAAGGTACAGCACCCAATTATTATAAAAACACTACAGCAAAGTGGGAATAGAGGGAGCACTCCTCAACATAATAAAGGCCATATGTGAGAGACCTACAGCCAACATCATACTCAATGGACAAAAACTTACAGCTTTCCCACTAAGATCAGGAACAAGACAAGGATGCCCACTTTCACCACTCCTATTCAACATAGTACTGGAAGTCCTAGTCACAGCAATCAGACAAGAAAAAGAAATAAAAGGCATCCAAATTGGAAAGGAGGAGACAAAACTATCACTGTTTGCAGATGACACAATACTGTACATAGAAAATCCTATAGGACTCCACCAAAAAACTACTCAACCTAATAAATGAATTTGGAAAAACAGCTGGATACAAAGTCAATACTCAGAAATCAAAGGCATATTTGTATACCAACAATGAAACATCAGAAACAGAAATCAGGAAAATATTCCCATTTGATATAGCAACAAAAAAAAAATAAAGTCCCTAGGAATAAACCTAACCAAGGAGGTAAAAGACCTGTACTCAGAAAACTATACAACACTGAAGAAAGAAATTAAAGAAGACGTGAAAAAATGGAAGCATGTACCATGTTCATGAATTGGAAGAATTATCATCAAAATGGCCATGCTACCCAAAGCAATTTATAGATTCAGTGCAATCCCTATTAAAGTACCAATGACATATTTCACAGATATAGAACATTTCAGAAATTTATATGAAACCATAAATGACCCTGAATAGCTGCAGCAATTTTGAGAAAGAAGAACAAAGCAGGAAAGATCACAATAACTGATATCAAACTGTAGTACAAGGCCACTGTAATCAAAACAGCCTCGTACTGGCATAAAAACAGACACAGAAACCAATGGAACAGAATAGAGAGTCCAGAAACAAACCCAAGTCTTTATGGTCAATTAAATTTGACAAAGGGGGAAGAAGCATAAAATGGAGCAAAAATAGCCTCTTCAACAAATGGTGTTGGGAGATTTGGACAGCTACATGGAAAAAAATGAAACTTGATCACCAAATTCCGCCATACACAAAAATAAATTCAAGGTGGATAAAAGACTTAAATATAAGTTGTAACACCATAAAAGTCCTAGAGGAAAACATTGGCGAAAAAATCTCAGACATTCCACGCAGCAACATCTTCACAGATATGTCCCCTAAAGCCAGGGACATAAAGGAAAGAATAAACAAATGGGACTTCATCAAATTAAAAAGCTTCTACATGGCTAAAGAAAACAGCATTAAAATGAAAAGAGAGCCAACTATATGGGAAAACATATTTGCCAATGACCCTTTGGACAAGGGCTTGATCTCCAGAATCTATAAAGAACTCACATGACTCCACTCTAGGAAGACACAAAACCCAATTAAAAAATGGGCAAAATACTTGAACAGACACTTCTCCAAGGAGGACACACAGAGGGCCCAGAGACACATGAAAAGATGCTCAGCATCACTAGCCATCAGAGAGATGAAAACTAAAACCACAATGAGATACCACCTCACACCCCTCAGAATGGCCAGCATAAACATATCAACAAACAAATGTTGGAGAGGATGTGGAGAAAAGGGAACTCTAGTGCACTGTTGGTGGGAATGCAGACTGGTGCAGCCACTGTGGAAAACAACATGGAATTTCCTCAGAAAACTAAAAATGGAACTGCCTTTTGACCCAACAATTCTGCTGCTGAGATTATACCCTAAGAGCCCTGAAACACCAATCCAAAAGAACCTATGCACCCCAATGTTCGTAGCAGCACAATTTACAATAGCCAAGTGCTGGAAGCAACCTAAGTGCCCATCAGCAAATGAATGGATCAAAAAACTGTGGTACATTCACACAATGGAATTCTATGCAGCAGAGAGAAAGAAGGAGCTTATACCCTTTGTGACGGCATGGATGCAACTGGAGAGCATTATGCTAAGCGAAATAAGCCAGGTACCATATGATCTCACCTTTAACTGGAATATAATCAACAACAAAAAAAAGCAAACAAAATGTAACCAGAGTCATTGAAAATAAGAACAATCTAACAATAGCCAGAGGGGAGAGGGGAGGGGAGAGAGGGGAGGGGGGTTTTAAGGAACTATTATAAAGGACATATGGACAAAAACAAGGGG